>JAGDQO010001584.1:0-117179 GCA_018342035.1 Solanum appendiculatum | reverse complement strand
CCTGAACGGACCCTCATAAGCCCGACAAGTACATATAAGAGCTATTCTAAAGAAATGAAAGAAAACCCAACTCCAGAAGCCTCAGCACTATGGGTCCCAGACCCGAAAGACAACACATGGGCCCAGCCCAATCATCAGTCTCGAGTTAGAAATATTGAGTCCCACCCGCGAAACCTCAGCCTAGTACTAGAATAATACATGGGCCCAGCCCAGTCATCTGCCCCGAGCTGGCAATATCGGGTCCCACCTATGTAACCTCAGCCTCAGACTAAAATAAACATCCTACGCTCGACAATCATGCATTGGAATTATTGGCTCCAATCGGATAACGTTAGCTACGCAGCTGGGACTAGTAGCCTACGAGCAATGACCTCATGTTGGAAGTACCTGGTTGCAATCGCGTAACGTTAGCTGCAGACAGGAATTAATAGAAAACCCCCGACAGCCTTGCACTAGAAATACTGAATGCTAACCGGGTAACATCGGCTGCGTACTGGAGCCCACAACCTAGAACCGGATAAAAGAGCCAAACACCTCGAACCGGATAAAGTCGCCACTAAACAATACAACACAAAGCTAAAAACCACGAGCCGCCGCCCCCATAATAATATCAACCGAAGACTCCCATCCTAGCATAAACCAACCGACCATCAGTGCCACAGTGAAATCTTCAAGCAATAACCCGAAATTGCAGAGATAGACGAATAGAAGAAGTAGCGGATCCAATGCCATGAAATCGGTTAAGCTAAGGCTCAAACTATCAGACCCAAGTCTGCTTTGTCAGTCTACAAGGATCTTGTCCATCCGAAATGACGTCGAATACATACTTAAATAACCCAGGTACATGGGACCAAGGCAATACTACTCTGCCCTAATCTAAGACCAAAAAACCCAAGCAATCAACACAACGAAGGCAAATAACCCGAACCCACGCTTGCAATAACATATAACCACCCAAAAGATAATTCACAAAACAAATACAAATAACCTAAGTCAACAACCCAACCTACAACATGATACTAGCCCGAACAACCCACAAATCAACTCTTCAAGGTTCAAAAGCTCCAAAACAGGAAAACAGGTGTAAAACCCAAACGAACGACATGGCGACCGAATAGTCAGTGCCAGTAAGCCATGAATGACTTGGGGTCGCTATAGGAACGCTCTAAGTGACAGAAAGAAGGCATCAACACATAAATGACCTGGAGGGTCATTACAATGTAGCACGATTTGTAGGTGGTCTATTGATGGAATATGATGAAGAAGGATATTACGGAATTTGTGGTTAAATATCTTAATTGTCAACAAGTGAGAGTTGAGCATCGAAAATCAATGGTTTGGCTCAAGACATTAGCATCCTACATGGAAGTAGGAAGATTTGAATATGAATTTTATTACAGGTTTACCTCGTACTCGTGGTCAGTAACACTCAAGTTGGGTTATTATGGATCGGATGACTAAGTCGGCTTATTTTCTTCCCATGAAGACTTCATTTTCAGCCGAGGATTATGCTTAAATTTTTATTCAGGAAATGGTAAGGTTGCATGGAGTGCCCTTTTCCATTATCTTCAATCGTGGTACTCAATTTACATCTCTGTTTTGGAGGTTATTTCAAAAAGGTCTTGATACTCAAGTGAATCTTAGCAAGACTTTTCATCCTCAGACTGATGGACAAATTGAGCGTACTATTCAGACTTTGAAAGATATATTGAGAGCTTGTATGATTGACTTCAAGGGTAATTGGGATGATCATTTGCCTTTGATCGAGTTAGCGTATGATAATAGTTATCAATCAAGTATCCAAATGGCTCCATTTGAGGCTCTCTATTGTAGGAGGTGTAGGTCACAGATTAGTTGGTTTGAATTTTGTGATGTCACTTTGTTATGGCTCGAGTTAGTGCTTGGGGCTATAGAGAAGGTTCAACTTATTCGTGAAAGGTTGAAAATGGCTCAAATTTGACAAAAGTTTTATGTCGATGTTAGGAGAAGATGGCTTGAATTTGATGTTGATGACTGGTTTACTTAAAAATCTCACATATGAAGGGTGTGATGAGAATTGAAAAGAAATGGAAGCTTAGACCCCGTATGTGGTCCCATATAAGATTTTGAGGCGTATTGGCAAGGTTGCTTATGAACTAGAGTTACCTACCGACTAGGCATCGCTACATTGGTATCCCATGTTTCGTTGTTGAAAAGATGTGTTGGTGATCCGATGTCTATAGTAACATTGGAAGGTTTGGGAGTTAAGGATATTCTTTCATATGAAAAGGTTCTGGTTAAAATTTTGGATCGTCGAGTTGGGAAGGTTAGAAATAAAGAGGTTTCTTCCGTGAAAGTTTTTTGGAGGAATCAATTAATTGAGGGTTCTACATGGGAAGTTGAAGCCGATATGATGTCCAAGTATCCTCATTTATTCCCCTCCGCTCATATTCTAGCTTGAGATGTTAGGTTCTTCATGCTTCATTCTTTCGGATTAATACATTTTAGCTATTCTCATGTTTCCATATGTATGAAGGTTTTATGCAAGATGTTTTAGAGTAATGCTTTAGCTTGGAGTTGATTAATCCTTGGTTTTGTGCATTTTGATGTATTTGCATTCATGTTGGGTTGTTTGATCATTTTTCCCTACTCTATTCATGCTAGCTTGATTCCCATTTGAGGACGAATGTTTCGAATGGGAAGTATAATAACACCCAAAAATTAGTATGTTGAATTTGGGTTGGAGAAGGTTTCAATTTTTTTCTATTGGTTCATTTCTATAGGCCTATCTACGGACCGTTGAAGGGCCTACGATCCGTAGAAGTCAATGGTAGGAAGAGTCCTGAGGTTATGGTGAAAATGAATTTCTAAACTTTTCCTATGGACCACCTAGACGGTTCGTAGAAGTTCCTACAGCCCGTAGGAAGGGTTCCACTGAATAGTTCCAGACTTTGTTAAGTTTTTGGAAAAATAATTTCTTACATCTTTAGTGGAAGTTGGATGGATTTTTGGGTTTCATTACTTAGTTCTAGAGTTGACCAGGATGGCCCATAGAAGTTTCTACGGTCCGTAGGTCCAACCATAGACATTGCCCAACAGTTTTTAAGTAAAGGTGTTTAGGTCTTTGCCTACCCAATTAACCCCTAAACTATGCTATTTTGCCGTTTAACTACCCCTATAACCGTTTTTACTCTTCAAAACCTAACGCATTCCCTCACATTCACTCAAACTCACTAAATATCCCAAGGGTTTCTTCTCCAAATTCTCTCAACAGCTCCAAGGTGAAGAACTAGGGTTTCAAGGGCTTTAAGATTTCTTCCTCCATTGCTTTTGGGCTTTGATTGCTAAGGTATGTGGAAATTCACCAATGGATCCCTTTCATCCATTGAGTTCCAAAAAAGAACTTCAAATATCAAATCAATTTCACCCAATTCTCTTAGGGTTTCATGTGATTCTCCATGGGTGATTCAATTACATAAATTCAACCTTATTATGCATGACTTGATATAATTTCATGATTTTAATTGATTTCACATGAACCCATGGCTATGCCTGTTTTATGAATATAAATTATTCTTATGAAGTTATGAAGTATGACTATGAATATATGAATGTTTTATGAAAGTAATGATTTTATAAGTAAAGGATGCTTTTAAGATAAAGTGTCAACGGTTTGGGAAAGGTTTTCTCATATATAAAAGAAATTATGATTTAGATGCTTTAAAAGGGAGTGCTTTATAAGTAAGATTATGAAATCTTGATTTTTGAAAAGAGCTACTCTATTATGACTTATGATTGGATTGGTAGACTTAATTGTTTCCTTTCCAAGTATTTTGATTATGAAGATGACTATGTCTTTGGGGATTTACTTAGAACCAAGAGGACTTCGAGATGGAGGCTCTCCCATTAGTAGATATCAGGTCTCTAGAAGCAATATCCTTGTCCCTAAACTATGTGCCTCTATAGGATTGTATTAAATGACCTAGCTAGTGGATCCACCAAAGAAATAATGAATGAGACAGAGTTCTACCTTCGCAGGTAGATTCCCCTTTTCAATGTGAGGGTCATACCGAATTCCATGTTATGGTTCACATGGTTTTATTGCCGGTTAACGGTAAATATTCCACAAATGAACTATTTTTTATTCAAAGGTTTTATGAAAACTTTCCTTATGATTTTAAGTATGCATTGACCTTGTTTATGATTCATGATTTCTCTTTAAAGGTTCTATGTTTTACTTGGTTATGCATATCATGTTTAAAGTTTCTCATATTATTATGTCTATGTTTTATACATTTTCTCGTACTTAGTACATTGACCATACTAATGTATATTTGTTCCTATATTATCTCATAATGTAGGGTCCGACACTCTTTCTCCCGAACGTTGTTGGATCTGGATTGCCCCGATTGATCACTTGGATTGGTAAGTTCTCATGGTTCAAAGGCAAAGCCATAAATATTTTTATTGCTTTTATGGTCTTTTTAGTTTCAAATATACATTGTGTATGGGTTACGTTCCAACCACTCCTATGATGTTAGAAAGGCTATGTCAGATTTAGTAGTGTTCTATCTATTCTCTTATGTACTCTATTGATATCCTTTATGTAATCTTATGATTTGAGACATGTCATTTTTATTTATTGAATTGTATTTCATCATGTCATGGTTATGTCAACTGGCTTGTTTAGGACCTCTTGGGGTCTTATTCACCATGTCACATCTAGGGTGTACTTTGAGTCGTGACACGCCTATTTACATCAGCAAATCTCATTATCTACCATAACATATCACCATTGGTTTCTCTTTTATATTTCTACTTAAAAATTAAAAACCCTAACTATTTGAGAATGCATATCAGCTTGTTGGTTATGGCGGTGAAAAGAGATTAGCCTCTCCAATGGATTTTCTAAATTCCATGTTTTTCTTATAAGCTCTATCGGATGCTTAGGTTTGTTCTCATTGCCTACAACTTTCGTTAGCTTTGATACAATGTGAGTGAGGGGAACATAACAATTGTCACCGTATTACACAATCAGGTGTCATCTTTGTCCCCTTTCAGTTTGAAATATCTCACCAGTGTGTCGCTCCTCTCCAAATGGTACTTCATTTGTCTCTTTCTTCCATTCCGGCCTCTTTTGCTTTCTTTTGCATGTTTTATCTCTTTGATCTATTAGGGTTATATTCATATAGAAAATTTACTGGGATGGACTTATTAGTTTAAATTCCTATGTGAATTGATTTGACTAATTTGTTTACATTTTGTTCCTACTTTAGAGATCAGTAGTACTTATGTATTTCATCGAAGGACTTAGTTTAGCTAAGCTATTGTAAGATTATGGGGTTAGAGGTTCATTTCTGATTGTTTTGAATGTCTTCAAGTGTGTTGATGTCACTGAAAAAGTGTTGCACTTTAGCAGAAACATCAAGGAAAAACATTTGGGGCTTTCAGTTTAAACATACTCATAGAATCTTGAATTTGAGTCTCACTAAACTTAGTAAAATATAACTTGGAAGTGTAAACTGAGGAAGAACTAAGAGCTAAGCTAGGTCTATACTATTTCTTTTCTTCAAAGAAGGTTAAAATGGAATAAAAAAGATGTTATTGTTGGGCTTTTTTAGGGTTTAGGGTTTAGGAATTATGGTTTTTTAGGTTTAGGGTTTTTTAAGTTTTTAAGGATTTTTTAGGTTTAGTATTTTTAAAGATTTTTTAGGGTTTAAGATTTTTTAAGGATTTTTAGGGATTAGAGTTTAGAGTTTCTTACGATTTAGGTTTTAGGGTTTAGGGTTTTATATGGTTTCTTAGAGTTTAGGGTTTAGGGTTTTTTAGGATTTAGGATTTAGGGTTTAGGGTTTCTTAGGGCTTAAGCCTTAGGGTTTAAAATTGTGATTTAGGGTTTAAGGCTTAGACCCTAAGGTTTAGGGTTTCTTAAGGTTTTAGGTATAGCGTTCAGGGTTTCTTAGGGTTTAGGGTTTGGGGTTTTAGGTATAGGGTTCTTTAGGGCTTAGGGTTTTCTAGGGTTTTTTAGGTTTAGGGTTTTTTAAGTTTTAGAGTTTTTAGGGTTTTTTAGGGTTTAGGGTTTCTTAGGTTTCTCTGGATTTAGGGTTTCTTATGGCTTAGGATTTACGGTTTCTTACGAGTTATGGTTTAGGGTTAGTGGTTTCTTAGGGTTTTGGGTTAAGGGTTAAGGGTTTTAGGTATGGGATTTTTAGGGTTTAGGGCTTAGGGCTTAGGGTCTTCTAATGGTTTTTTATGTTTAGAGTTTTTAAAGGTTTTTTTAGCATTTTTTAGGTTTAGAATATTTAAGGTTTTTAGTCTTTTTTAGGGTTAGGGTTTAGGGTTTCTTAGATCTTAGGGTTTAGGTTATGGGGCTTAAGGTTTCATAAGTTTTAGGTTTTAGGGTTTGGGGTTTCTTAAGGTATAGAGTTCGGGGTTTCTTAAGGTATAGAGTTTGGGGTTTCTTAGGATTTAGGATTTAGGGTTTAGGGTTTAGGGCTTAGGATGTTTTAGGTTTAGGGATTTTTAATGTGTTTTGGGTTTTAAAACTTTTTTAGGGTTTAGAGTTTCTTAGGATTTAAGGTTTTTTAGGGTTTCTTAGGGTTTAGGTTTCCTTAGGGTTTCTTAGGGTTTAGGGTTGAGGGTTTCTTAGGGTTTAGAGTTTCTTAAGGTTTAGGGTTTAGGGTTTAGGAATTCTTAGGGTTTCCTAGGGTTTAGGGTTTATTATGGTTTCTTAGGTCTTAGGGTTTAGGGTTTAAGGTTTCTTAGAGTTTCATAGGGCTTAGGCTTTAGGGTTTAGGGTTTGGGCCGTAAGGCTTAGGATTTCTTAAAGTTTCTTAGGGTTTCTTAGGGTTTAGGGCTTTTTTAGGCTTTTAGGGTTTAGGGTTTAAGGCTTAGGGTTTTTTTTAGGGTTTTTAGTTTTAAGGTTTTTAAAAGTTTTTTTATATATTTTTAGGATTTTTAGGTTTAGGGTTTTTAAAGTTTATTTATAATTTTTAGGGTTTAGGATTTCTTAAAGTTTAGGGTTTCTTAGGGTTAAGGTTTAGGGTTTCTTAAGGTTTCTATTTTAGGGTTTCTTAGGGCTTAGAGTTTAAGGTTTAGGCTTTGGGGTTTAGACATAAGATTTATTGTTAGGGTTTAGGCCCTAAGGTTTAGGGTTAGGGTTTATTAGGGTTTAAGGTTTAGGGTTTATTAGGATTTAGATTTTTTTTTAGGATTTAGGGTTTTTTAAGGTATTTTAGGGTTTAGGGTTTTGTACTTAGGATTTTTAGGGTTTTTTAGAGATTTTTTGGGGTTTTTTAGGTTTAGGATTTATTAAAAGTTTTTAGGGTATTTAACCGGGTTTAGGGTTTCTTACTATTTTGGGTTTCATAGGGTTTAGAGTTTAGGATTTCTTAGGGCTTAGGATTTTTGGTTTAGGGTTTCTTTGGATTTCTTAGTGCTTAGGCTTTAGGGTTCAGCCCTAAGATTTAGAGTTTAGGGTTAAGGTCCTAGGGTTTAGGGTTTAGGGTCTAGGGTTTTTTGGTCTCTTTAGGGCTTAGGGGATTAGGGTTTAGAGTTTTTAAAGGTATTTAGGGTTTTTTAGGTTTAGAGTTTTTTATGGTTTTTTAGGGTTTATTGTTTCTTAGGGTTTAGGGTTTAAGATGTCTTAGTGTTAAGGGTTTAGGGTTTCTTATGGCTTAGGATTTAGGATTTACGATTTAAGGCTTAGGCTTTAGGGTTTAGCCATATGGTTTAGGGTTTAGGGTTTAGGGTTTAGGCCCTATGGTTTTCGGTTTCTTAGGATTTACGGTTTAGGTTTTATGGTTTAGGGTTTAGGGTTTTTTTAGGGTTTTCTAGGTTTAGGGATTTTTAGGTTTTGAGTTTTTTAAAGTTTTTATGATTATTTTGGATTTTGGGTTTCTTAGGGTTTAGAGTTTAGGGTTTTTTAGGTCTTAGGCTTTAGGGTTTAGTACAAAGATTTAGGGTTTAGGCCCCTAGGTTTAGATTTTAAGGTTTCTAAGGGGTTAGGGTTTAGGGTGTAAGGTTTAGGGTTCAGTGTTTAGGGTTTTAGGTTTAGGTTTTTTTTAGGGTTTAGGGCTTAGGGTTTTTTAGGTTTATGGTTTTTAATGTTTTTTAGGGTTTTTTGGGTTTAGGGCTTTTAAAAAGGTTTTTTAGGGTTTCTTAAGATTTAGGGTTTAGGATTTCTTAGGTTTTCTCAGGATTTAGGGCTAATAGTTTCTTAGGGTTTTAGGTTTACATTTTAAGGTTTCTTTGGATTTCTTAGGGTTTAGGGTTTTTTAGGGTTTAAGGTTAGCGTTTTTGGTTTAGGGTTTTTTAGGGTTAAGGGTGACTTAGGGTTTTTTTATAGTTTTTTAGGTTCAGGGTTTTTTAATGTTTTATTTGAAGGTTCTTCGAATTTTTAGGTTTAGGGTTTTTAGTTTTTTAATGATTTAGAGTTTCTTAAGATTTAGGTTTTAGGGTTTCTTAGAGCTTAGGGTTTAGGGTTTCTTAGAGATTCTTAGAGATTAGGCTTTAGGGTATAGCCCTGAGAACTAGGTATTAGGGTTTAGGCCCAAAAGTTTAGGGTTTAGGATTTCTTAGGGTGTTTAGGGTTTCTTAGGGTTTGGGGTTTAGGATTTAGGATTTAGGGTTTTTTTTGGAGTTTTTAGGTTTAGGGTTTTTATCGATTTCAGGGTTTTTAAAGGGTTTTAGGGTTTAGAGTTTAGTGTTTTTTAGGGTTTAGGGTTTAGAGGTTCTTAGGGTTTCTTAGGGTTTAGGGTTTAGGATTTCTTAGGGCTTAGGTTTTATGGTTTCTTAGAGTTTCTTAGGGCTTAGGCTTTAAGATTTAGGGTTTAGGTTTTAGGCCCTAGGGTTAAGGATTTTTTAGGGTTCCTTAGGATTTCTTAGGGTTTAGGGTTAAGGTTTTCTTAGGGTTTTGGGTTTTAGGTTTAGAGTTTTTTTTAGGGTTTTTATGTTGTGAGTTTTTTAGGTTTAGGGTTTTACAGCGTTTTCGTGTTTTTATAAGGTTTAGGAATTCGTAGAATTTAGTGATTAGGCTTTGTTAGGGTTTAGGGTATAGAGTTTCTTATGGCTTAGGAGTTAGGGTTTAGGGTTTCTTATTGCTTAGGCTTTAGGGTTTAGCCCTAAGATTTAAGGTTTAGGGTTTAGGATTTCTTAGGGTGTCTTAGGGTTTTGTAGAGTTTCCTAGGATTTCTTACGATTTAGGTTTAAGGTTTTTCATGATTTAGTGTTTCGGGTTTATGTTTGGGTTTTTTAGATATTAGGGTTTAGGGCTTAGGGTATTTTAGGATTTTTAGGGATATTAAGGGTTATTTAGGGTTAGGGTTTTTTTAGGTTTAAAGGGTTTTTTAGGAGTAAGGGTTTCTCAGGGTTTAGGGTTTCTAAGTGTTTAGCGTTTAGGGTTTCATAGGGTTTACGGTTTAGGGTTTATAAAGGTTCTTAGGGCTTAGGGTTAAGGTTTTAGGGTTTCTTAGGGCTTAGGATTTATTGTTTAGCCCTAAGATTTAGGAATTAGGGCTTAGGCCCAATGATTTAGGGTTTCTTAGGCTTATGAGTTTTGGATTTTAGGTTTAGGACTTTTTATGATTTTTTAGGGTTTTTATTCAGGGTTTTTAAAGGTTTATAGGGTTTTTTAGGTTTAGGATTTTTTATTGTTTTTTTTGGTGTTTTAATGTTTAGGGTTTTAAGGTTTAGGGTTTAGGGTATCTTAGGGTATAGGGCTTAGGGTTTCTTAGGTTTTCTTACTATTTAGGGTTTATCGTTTCTTAGGGCTTACGGCTTAGGGTTTAGCCTTAAGATTTTGAGATTAGGGATTAGGGCCTAAGGTTTAGGTTATATGATTTTTTAGGCATTCTTTGGGATTCTTAGGGTTTAGTGTTTAGGGTTTTGGTTTAGGGCTTAGGGTTTTTTAGGTTTATGTTTTTTGGGATTTAGGGTTTTAGGATTTGTTAGGGTTTAGGATTTAGAGTTTCTTAGTGTTTCTTAGGGCTTAAAGTTTATGGTTTAGGATTTCTTAGGCCACAGGCTTTAGGGTTTAGCCCTAAGTTTTACAGTTTATGTTTAGGCCCTAAAGTTTAGGGTTTAGGGTTTCTTAAGGTTTCTTCGGATTTAGGGTTTAGATTTTGGTAGGGTTTAGGGTTTAGGGTTTTCAATTCAGGATTTTTAGGATTTATTAGGGGTTAGGGATTAGGGTCTTTTCAATTTACGATTTTTCAAAATTTTTAAAGGTTTTTAGGGTTATATAGGTTTTGGGATTTTTGAAGGGTTTTTTAAGGTTTTTTTTTTTTAATTAAATGGACCTTACCCAAGGATCTCACCCCTCATGGTGGTCAGGGGTTAAGCCACACACCCCCAAGCCTTAACATAAATAAAAGATAAAAACATACAAGGAGGGTGACATAAACATTACCTCCTATCCTATGATGGTTCATAAGTCTACCATCCTACTAAGGCTAGTCAACTCATCCTTGAAACAATAAAAGAAACCTAGATACTATGCACCTAAAAGAGAGGACTCCTCTCGATACAGAGAAGCTAGGAAAGCATAAATAAGAGAGACTCTCCCTTTACAAGTAAACCAAGAAAAAGAGAACCTATACCTAAACTAGAAGATTTCAAGAAAACAACAAAGGAGTGCATGAGTGCTCATGTTGTGGAGCAAACTAAAGCGCGGATCATGGTGGCTTTTTGATCCTTTTGGTCTTCCTTCGTCAGAGGCTAGCGAGACCAATCTTTTCTAGTTTGTAGAAACCCTTAACACTGTGAGGAAGTTGATAGGTAGTAGTGTAATGACCCAGAAAAGTAAGTGTATGACTATGCTTAGATAAAGCATCTGCCATGAAATTAGCTTCTCAATAGGTATGAATGCAAGTGAAGGCATGGAACACTCTTGTGATCTCCACTAGCCACTGAGTAAGACTATGAAGGTTCCACAGAGGCTTCATCTGATGACTAACCCATTTGGAGAGTAATTCGGAATCTACTTCAAGAATGACATATTGGAAGCCTTGTTGCACACACCAACGAAGTCCATATATAGCCGCTTCCAAATCTTCTTGATTGTTAGTTCCTTCTCACAATGGTACCGCATAAGCAAAGATGAGATTACCCAAGTGATCAAGCAAAATACCTCCAACACCAATGATTCCCGGATTACCCAAAGAACTACCATCACTATTAAGCTTGACAAGATCGAGTTTAGGTTTAATCCAAAGGACATTAGTGATCTTGACTTCATGTGCGCATTTTCAATGTGAGCAACTATTTGAATCCAGTTAGAAGGTCACAGGATGTAAGGAAATGAAACTCTAAGAAGGTTGGAGATGTCTTTGACAATAGCAAACTTCACTCTTGCAAGATTAAAATTTTTCCCCCGTACTTAGCCGCACATATGTTCTTCCACAAGTTCAAACAGATGAAAATAGGGGTGGAGTGAAGAAGGAACTTTTGAATTTCATTGCGATGTTTACGAAGCCACCATCCCATAATAAGTGTCTTGAGAGGAGTAGTTTCATGTATAATCTCAAGGGCAGCCGAGAAATAAGCCAAAATATTTCTAGCAAAATGCCCGCTACTGAAGATATGGTCAATGGTGTCGGGACCCGAGCTATAACAACAAAAACAATCTGAAGGATCATAGCCAAAGGAGGTGATCTTCTCATCAGTCCGCATCTTACCTCGTAACGCTCTCCAAAGAAGAAAGGAAACCTTGAAGGGAATATTTTTATGCCAAGTAAGGTGATCAGATAAATTCCTGAGCCTATGATGTCTGGCTAGGTTCCATGCCAAAGAACAAGTGAAGATTCCATGAGAATTCAACTTCCAAATAGCTTGATCTGAAGTATTTGGTTGGAACAGAAATCTGGTAGAAATAATGAGCGGGATCAACTGAGGTGGAGCAATCTGATTAATCATCTCAACATTCCATTGGCCATCAACAAGAAATTCAAAAATTTGGATATTGTTGGCTCTACCATTTTCCTGTCCGAAGTTAGCTAATGGCCCAACTCCGAGCAAATCATCCAACCAAAAGCAACAAGAACCCGAGTGTAGTCTCCAATGGATATGAGGTTCGAGAATAGTTTTTTTGCACATCATATGTTTCCACACAAGCGACTGTCAAGTATCATATTTTTTGATCATGGGACTAGCTCTCTGATAGTATTTGGCTATAGGAAATCACCCCACAAAGTCGATTTTGATCTAAAAATCCACCATTGCTTGAACTGGAGAGATTTACATACATCTGCAATTTGTCTCATTCCAATACCACCTTAATCACACGGATAACTAAGATTCTTCTAGGAAGACCAGTGGTATTTTTTCCTGTCGTCTTTCCATCCCTAAAAAAAGTCAGTAGTAACCTTTTCAATCTGTTTGAGAGTAGTCTTGGGAGGAGTAATGGCCGAGAGAAGATGAATGGGAAGCAACTGAAGAACATGTCTCACAAGAGTGGCCCTACCACCATGACTGAGGATTTTGGAAGGCCATCCTCTAATCCTGCTAACTACCTTAGAAACCATTTCTGTGAAGTACATGACTCTCTGTCTGCCGATGTAAACGGGACATCCCAGAGAGGTAATGGGACTTTGCTTCTGATTAAAACATGTAACCTATTTCACCGTATTCACATTCTCCTTGAGTGCATTAGAAGACATCATGAAGTGACTCTTGTTCTTGTTTATAAGCTGCCCCGAAGTCTGTTCATATAGAATCAAAGTTTTCATGATAAGCTGGAGAGTTTCTTTTCTGTCGAAGGAGAAGATAATAATGTCATCCGCAACGCTCAGGTGGTTAATCTGAGGGCCTCTTTCTTCCATAGGGAAACCATGGTAGGGATGATAATTGTGAAGACTATTCAGCATTCAAGACAGCACCTCCGCACTTAAAATAAATAGGGCAGGAGCAAGCAGATCACCATGCTTGAGTCCTCTAGTAGAGTGGAAGAAGCCATGTCTAGACCCATTAATAATGATGGAGTACCAATTATTAGCCATAGTTTGCCAAATCATATCAATGATTATCTCACCAAAACCCATTCTTCTCAGAACCATACAAGTATATGACCATGAAACTGTATCATAAGCTTTGGCCATGTCGAGCTTGATAACCACATTCTCTACAACTGTAGGTCTCTTGATACCATGAATAATCTCCTGAGCTAACATGATGTTTTTTGAGATACTTCTTCCTCTTACGAACCCCGACTGATTAGGTGAAATAAGCCCAGAAAGTATAGGAGCAAATCTGAGGCAAATGAGCTTTGATATAATCTTGTTGGTGAAGTTGCTAAAGCTAATGGGTCTATAGTCTGAAAGTGTATTCGGATGGTCTACTTTTGGGAGTAAGACCAAACAAGCATGTGAAAAAAGTATAGGCATAGCATGACCACAGAGGAAAGAATGAACCACGGCTAATAAATCATCTGCAATAATCTCAAAACAAGCTTAGAAGAATGTTCCATTCATCAATCTGGTCCAGCGGCTGCATTTGGATTCATGGAAAATGAAACTTCTTTCAATTCCTCAAGGCTAGGCATAGCTTGAAGACTATCATTCTGATCGTCTGTAACCATTCTAGGGATATAGTTCAAAATAATTTCTCGAAGGCCTCTTCACCTGTAAAGATTTTCTGAAAGTGATCACAAGCAGCTCTAGCAATCATTTCATCACCCTGAATCCACTCCCCATCATCATTAGTAACCTTGTGAATGAATAACCGCCTCCTTCTACCTCTGATCAAGGCATGGAAGTACTTAGAGTTAGCATATCCATCCTTAAACCATTGAACCTAAGTTTTTTGCTTGAGAATAGCTTCTTCTAACTTGAGGAATCTTATGTATTCAGCATTGAGGGCATGTACTCTCATCCTGTTCTCCTCATTATTGGAAGATATCAAATTTCATTCAGCAACTTTAACCAGTTCTTCTACTCTTTAACCTTAGCAAAAATTCCACCAAATTCCTTTCTCGACCATTTGCTAAGGGTGGAAGAGAGTCTTTTCATTTTCTTGTGAAAGGACCACATAGGATTCCTGATAATTTCTCTGTCCCAGCAAGACTTCACAGTGTCAAGAAAGGTAGGGCTGTCAACCCAAGAATTCAAGAATTTAAAATATTTTATAGCCGTGTCTTGTCTAGCATTCATCCCCAATAGCAAGGGTTGTGATCAGATCCAATAGAAGAAACCTGAGTAACTGAAGTGTGAGGCATCTTGGATACCCAATTGTCTGACACCATGGCTCTATCAAGACGCTTCCAGATTCTAGCATTCGAATCCCACTGATTGCACCACGTGTAATCAAAACCATGATACCCCAAATCAGGGATTCCACATGCTTCAATAATACTGATGAATTCGAAGCTTTACTACATATTGTACGGAATACCTCCTAGTTTCTCATCAGTAGAAGTAATGATATTAAAGTCACCAACAGTGCACCAAGGAAGATTAGAAGAAGCATGATGAAGAAGTCTACCCCAAAGAGGCCATCTAAGAGTGTCTTTACATTTACCATACACGAATGTCATAAGAAACGTAGGATGATGCTCAACATGATTAATCTCACAGGTGATCTGTTGATCGTCAACATCTATAACTCTGCAATCAACATCCTGAGTCCAGAAGATCCAAATCTTACCATTAGGATTGCAAACGACTTTATCCATATCAAGGTGAATTCTGAAACTTTTAAGTGAGCCTTATCGGCAAAAGGTTCAAGGATTGAAATAATGGAAATTTGTTAAATATGTTTGAGAGACTTAAGTCTGTGTGTGACACCTTTCGTATTGATACCTCTAGCATTCCATACGATTGTATTAATCATTGATTGGATTTGAGGTTATGAAGCCTTGTGTTTGGTCTGCGAGAAGGAGCAGGAATTTTTGCAATTTTGGGGTTGTGGTGGATTCCTCGAGGAGATAAATCTTGCTCACCAGCTAGTTTACGGTTTAGTCCTAAGAATTAGGGGTTAGGTTTTTTTATTTTTTAGGTTCAGGGTTTTAATGTTTTTTAGGGTTTTAAAGGTTTTTAGGGTTTATTAGGGCTTAGGGTTTCTTAGGGTTTAGGTTTAGAGATACTTAAGGTTTCTTAGAGTTTAGGGTTCCTAAGGGTTTCTTAGGGTTTAGGATTTCTTAGGGATTAGATTTTATGATTTAGGGTTTCTTAGAGATTCTTAGGGCTTAGGCTTTAGGGTGTAGCCTTAAGATTTAGTTAGGGTTTAAGCTCTAAGGTTTAGGGTGTAGGATTTTTTAGGTTTCCTTAGGTTTTGTTGGGGTTTGGGGTTTAGGGTTTAGGATTTATGGTTTTTTAGGGTTTAGATTTTTTTTTTGGAGTTTTTATGGTTTTTTAGGGTTTTTAAGGGTTTTAGGGTTTAGTTTTTTTGTTTGTTTAGGGTTTAGGGATTCTTAGGGTTTCTTAGGGTTTAGGGTTCCTTAGAATTTCTTAGGGTTTAGGGTTTAGGATTTCTTAGGGTTTAGGTTTTATGGTTTAGGGTTTCTTAGAGTTTCTTAGGGATGAGGCTTTAAGGTTTATCCTTAACATTTAGGGTTTAGGATTACTTAAGGTTTCGTAGGGTTTCCTAGGATTTCATAGGGTTTAGGGTTTAATGTTTCTCGTGATTTAGTGTTTAGGGTTTAGGGTTTATATTTTGGTTGTTTAGGGTTTGTTAGGTATTAGGGTTTAGGGCTTAGGGTATTTTAGGATTTTTAGGGTTTTTAATGGTTTTTTTATGTTTTAAGGGTTTTAAAGGAATAAGGGTTTCTCAGGGTTTAGGATTTAGGGTTTTAAAGAGTTTAGGGTTTAGGGTTTCATAGGGTTTACGGTTTAGGGTTTAAAAGGTTTTCTTAGGGCTTAGGGCTTCCTAGGGTTTTCGGGGCTTCGGATATAGTGTTTAGCCCTAAGATTAGCATTTAGCGCTTAGGCCCTAAGATTTAGGGTTTCTTATGGTTGTGAGTTTTGGATTTTTTGATTTTAGGGTTTTTGGGTTTTTATTCAGGGTTTTTAGGGTTTTTCAGGTTTAGGATATTTTAAGGTTTTTTTTGGATGTTTTAATGTTTAGGGTTTTAGGATTTAGGGTTTTGGGTATCTTAGGGTATAGGGTTTAGGGTTTCTTAGGTTTTCATAGTGTTTAGTGTTTATGGTTTCTTAGGGCTTACGGCTTAGGGTTTACCTTTAAGATTTAGGGATTAGGTTTTAGGCCCTAAGGTTTAGGTTATAGGGTTTTTTAGTCTTTCTTTGGGATTCTTAGTGCTTAGGGTTTGGGGTTTTAGGTTTAAAGTTTTTTAGGGTTTAAGGTTTAGGGTTTAGGGCTTAGGGGTTTTTTAGGGCTTTTTAGGTTTATGTTTTTTAGGATTTAGGGTTTTAGGATTTGTTAGGGTTTAGGATTTAAAGTTTCTTAGGGTATGGGGTTTATAGCTTAGGATTTCATAGGTTTTCTTAGGCCATAGGCTTTAGGGTTTAGCCCTAAGATTTAGGGGTAATGTTTTTTTTTTTTGTTTTAACCGACCATACCCAAGGATCTCACTCCTCGTGGTGGTTAGGGATTGAGCCACACAACCCCAAGCCTTAACATAAATAAAAGCAAAAATAAATACAAGGAGTAGGGCATATACCATACCTCCGGGCCTATGGTGGTTCATAAATTAATGAACCTACTAAGGCTAGCTAACTCATCCCCGATACTAGAAAAAGAAACCTAATATCTATGCATCTAGAAGTGAGGACTCCTCTCGATACAATGAGACTAGGAAAGCATAAATAAGGGAGACACTCCCTTTACAAGAGAAAGCAAGAAAAGAGAAAACCTATGCCCTATAAGATCTTTCTTTACTACAGCTATAACTTGCATAACAAGATAGAGCCATGATGAAGAAAAGCTCGGTAACACCAAAGGAGGGAGGATGAAAGCTCTATGCTAGTGTGGTGTGGCCCCCACATTATAGTCAAAACAGATCGTAGAAAAGATCAAGGTGGTTCTTTAATTCTCTTAGTCTTCTTTCTTCTGAGGTTAGCCAAACCAACTTTGTCTTTCTTGAGAAGCCCCCTAATATGAATAGGAAAGTGATGAATCCAAGTAAAGTGAACAACAACAAGTGTGGTGTGGCTATGTTTGGACAATGCATCAGCAAATGCATTGCCCTCTCTGTAAATGTGGCGACAAGAAAAGGTGTGAAGCCGGTGAATGGTGTCCTGAAGTCTGATAAAAGCATGATGGAGATGGCAAGGGGGCGCTATCCTGCCTCTTATCCAGCTGACTAGAAGCTCCGAATCTACCTCAAGAATGACCCCTGAATAACCATTATCCAGACACCAGTCTAGTCCAATACAAGCCACTTCAAGCTCAACTTGATTATTAGTCCCGACTCCAAGAGGGGTAGCAAAAGCATGTATGAGGTCTCCATAACAATCCCTAAGTATACCTCCTCCACCAATTCTGCCAGGATTTCCAAGAGCACTACCGTCGGTGTTGAGTTTTACTAGTCCAGATGGCGGTCTAGACCAGCAAACTCTAGTGACTCTGATCTCATGGACGCACAACTCCGCTCTAGCACACAATTGTCCCCACTCAGAAGGCCAGTGAAAGTATGGATAGGATGTCCTTAACAGCTTGTAGATGTCACTAGTAATACCAAACTTCACCCTTAGCAGATTTGATTGTTTAGACCCATACTTTGCAGCACACCTGTTCTTCCACAGGTTCAAGCAAATAAAGATAGGAAGGGATCTAACAATAAGCTTGAGAGGGTCATTAGTAGAAGTCTGATTCCACCAATACACAAGGAGGTCCTTAAGAGGTTTCAAAACATGCCTGAAGCACATCGATATAGAGAAAGAAGTCCAAATAGCATTAGCAAAGTTTCCAGAGACTAATACATGTTGGGCATTTTCAAAACCATGAATACGATAACACAGTCTGTTGTCATTTCTGGATCGAAAGCAAGGACCCTAGCTACAGTAGGAAGCTTATTCTGCAAGGCTCTCCATAAGGTGAAAGAGCATTTAAAAGGAACATGCTTCTGCCAAGTCCTCCTATCAATCAGAGTAGTTTGTTTGGTATCTCTAACCACTCCTCAAGATGAAGAACAAGAGAATATGCCTAAGGTAGTGGCTTTATAGTAAGGCTGATCAGGTATGTCCAGTTTGAAATGGATCTGATGGTTAAGCATCTGAGCAACAAAGTTTTGCGGGAGCTGTTGATTAAATCGATTAATCCTCCATCGGTGATGACAAAGAAAATCAGCGATAGTCGCCCTGCTAGGTCTTCCTGGCAAGGTTCTGTGAGTAGCAAGAGAGCTGATGCCAAGCCAATTGGCCCACAAAAAACTAGAGTTACCCGAGTTTATCTTCTAGAGGATATTGTTTTCAGCCATGTGTTTGTTAGTCATGAGATTCTTCCAAATTAAGGATTCACCAGAATCATAATTTTTAGAGACCGGGTGAGAGCGTTGACAATATTTAGCCAAAAGAAACTCTCTCCAAACTGATTCTTTAGTCCTAAAGTTCCACCACTGTTTGAGTTGAAGAGATTTGCAAACATCATGAATTTTCCTGAAACCGACCCCACCTTCATCGCAAGGATGACATAAGGTTTCCCAAGATGCCCAATGATATCTTTTCTTCCTATCTTTCATGCCCCAAAAGAAGTCTGCAGTCAACTTTTCAATCTCTTTCGGACCGTAGGAAGAGGTGAAACTGAGCTAAGAAGATGAATAGGGAGTGACTGAAGAACATACTTAATAAGGGTAGTTTTACCACCGTAACTAAGTATTTTAGTCTGCCAGCCATAGATCCTGCCCACCACTTTAGAGATAATGCTAGAAAAGTGAAAGATCCTCTGTCTCCCAACGTAGAGCGGGCATCCAAGATAAGTAATCGGGGAATCTTTCTGTGCAAAGCCCGTGATCTCTTTTATTGAGGCAATAGTAGGAGGATGTGCATTGGTGGAGACCATAAAGTTACTTTTGTTCCTGTTGATAAGCTGACCAGAGCAATTTTCATAATCAGTAAGTGTGTGCATTATAACCTCAATAGACCATTTACCACCTGAGGTAAAAATGATAACATCGTCTTCACTTGTGGACCTCTTTTTTCCATGTAGAAACTTATAAAGAACTGGTTATGATGAACGTTGTTCATCATTCTGGATAGAACCTCTGCTCCTAAAATAAATAGGGCAGGTGCAAGAGGATCACCCTATTTTAAGCCTCTGGTGGAGTGGAAAAAACCATGTCTAACGCCATTCACAATGACAGGGTACCAATTGTCAAGCCATAGTCCTCCAAATCATATCAATAATAACTTCACAGAAGCCTATTCTCCAGAGAACAAGGCAAGTGAAAGCCTAAGAAACTCTATCATAAGCTTTGGCCATGTCGAGTTTTACAACCACATTTACCCCTGGATTCTTTTGCTGGATGCCCTGAACGATTTCTTATACAAGCATGATATTTTTTGAGATTTTCCTCCCTTTAACAAAACAGGCAGAAATAAGTCTAGGAAGGATAGGAGCAAGTCGGAGGGAACTAATCTTCGAAATAATTTTGTTGGTGTAGTTACTCAAGCTGATCGGTCTAAACTCAGGAAGTTGATTTGGGAACTCAACTTTAGGAATCAAGACGAGGCATGCATGAGCGTAGTATTTCAGAAGGGAAGAACCACAGAAGAAAGATCGAACCATTGCAAGGAGGTTCAACTTAATGAGTCCCAGCAAGCTTGAAATTTTTTTCCATTCATGCCATCCGGCCCTGCAGCAGAGTTAGGATTCATGGAGAAAACCACATTTTTAAGCTCTTCCAAATCTGGCAAAACTGTCAAATTATCATTTGCTCATTCGTGACAAGTGTAGGAATACAAGCCAAAAGGTCCTCTCTGACAAAGTGATTCTGCTCCGTAAACAACTCTTGGAAATGATCACAAGCAGCTTTAGCAATATTATCATCACCCTGAATCCAGTTCCCAGTGTTGTCTCTAACTTTGTGAATGAACAATTTTCTTCTTCGTCCCCTTATAAGAGCATGAAAGTAACTGGTGTTGGCATCTCTTTCTGTGAACCACTGCAACTGAGTCTTTTGCTTCAAGATAGACTCTTCTAGCTTAAGAAATCTAATGTATTCTGCATTAAGAGCATACAAAGAAGATCTATCCTGCTCACTATTGGTTTGGATGTACTTTTCCTCCGCAAGCCTAGCAGCTTCTTCAAACTTTTTAACCCGAGCAAAAATATCCCCATACTCAATTTTAGACCAATTGCTAAAAGTAAAACTGACTCGTTTCATTTTCTAGTGAAAAATCCACATTGGATGGCCCTGAATATCTCGGTCCCAACAAAGTCTCCTTGTATCCATAAAATTATGATTATCAGCCCAACAATGAAGAAATTTGAAATATTTTGTTTAAGTATACTACCGATCAGTCATCTCCAAGAGAAGAGGGCAGTGATCTGAACTCACAAATGGCAAGTGTGTCACTGTAGTGAGAGGCATTTGACTGAGCCAATTGTCATTTATCATAGCTCTGTCAAGCCTTTTCAAAATAACATCATTTGGACCCCTCCCATTGGACCAAGTAAAAGAAGTACCGTGATAACCCAAGTCAATCAACCCACACTGCTCAATCATGTGAAGAAACTCATAGCTCTTTCTCATTTTATACGAAACACCCCCAAGCTTCTCCTCCGGGTAGTGATAACATTGAAGTCACCAACTGTACACCAAGGACTAGTAGTAGCTGATCTATACCTAAGGGTATCCCAAAGAGGAGCTCGGAGGTTATCTCGACATTTAGCATAAATGAAGGAAATAATAAAGCTCTCTGCACACTCTACATGTCTGAACTCACAAGTCATCTGCTAGTCATCCGAGCTAAGAAGGACACCATCAATATCATTGTTCCAAAAAACCCATATTTTTCCATTGACATTACAGATAGATTTGCGCATAGTCAAGTAGTTTATGAAGATATAAATATGAGTGTTATTTGAGAAAGGCTCAAGAATGGCAATAACTGAAAGTTTATGAATCTGTTTGAGAGCTTTAATTCTCTCCAAAGCACAAAGGGTCCTCATGCCCCTTGCATTCCATATAAGTGTACTAATCATGAGGAAGTTTTAGTTTCTTCTTCTGTCTGGTCCTTGTTGCTGGGGGGCTGGTCCCAGAACCTGATGAAAACATAGGAGTACCCCTGGGTGAAAGTCCCTGCTCATCTGCGAGCTTTTGTATCTGAAAAGTAGAACCAAATGTCTGAATAAGCTGAAGGGCATATGCATCATCTGTGAGTTCTGGTGAGTCTTTCTCATCTTCAGAAATATCATCATTATCCTCTTCTGAAACAACCTGCCTGTAGTCATCTTCCATAAAACTCTTACTACCGGAAGTGTTCAAATTACACACCTCAAAAACAAGATCCGGAGGTTCTGTATCTTGTGAATCAGGATCCCTAGCCTGAATTGGAGTGAGATCAATAGGATTGTTGGGATGGCCATAAATAAAATGACCATCCCCTTCAGTAGCACTCTGATTCTCAGCCTTAACTGTAGCAATAGCCGTAGAGATATGATCATCTGAAGACCGAGTAGCCTGATCACTAGTCGCTCCATGTCTAACAATCTTTGGAGAGTCCTTAGCATAGAAACTAGCAATCTTCTGATCATGTAATTCTTTTGTCTTATTCTGGGCCACTTTTGTCTTTTGAGCATTTGGCTTTGCCTTCCGTGTAAGACTGGTAGCAATATTATGAGGATGACTCTTATGGGTAGGGCTAGTAACTTTGGATGTAACTGGGTGGGGAGGACTTGTACTAGTAGGCTCTATGGGCTTCTCCTGACAACCATCCAAACCTCCACAAACATCCTCCTGACCATCAACCTCACCTCCTTCAACCAACAAGTCATAATTGGCAGCACATATATTTGGGTTGCCGTAGGGAGTGGGAGTGGTAGAACGCATAATGGGGTAGCCATGGGGAGGGGAAGTGGCAACACGCATATTGGGGTAGCCATGGGGAGGGGGAGTGGCAGCACACATATTGGGGTAGCCATTGGGAGGGGAAGTGGCAGCACACATAATGGGGTAGCCATGGGGAGGGGAAGTGGCAGCACGTATATTGGGGTAGCCATGGGGAATGGGAGAATGAGTAATAGCAACAACCTGGTCCTCAGACGAAGAAGCTCTTGTCATATGCTTTTGATTTGTATCTATACATTTATTAGCATTATTATGCTGTTTTGAAGGTTGCATATCTTGCTAATTTGGATTTTGTGGGAATTGTTTTTTTGGATTTGGCAGGACTTGATCATTTGGATTTTGCAAAACTTGCTCATTTGGATTTTGCGGGACTTGCTTTTCTTGATTTTTTGTGACTTGCTTTTCAGAATTTTGCAAAGCATGCTCCTGTAGACTTTGGGCAACCTGTAGGTTAGCATAATCAATTTGAGGAAGAGTGGTGGAAGTCATACCTGAGTTATCAATTTGTTCTGGTGGTGGGGCTAAAGGACCCTTTGGTTTTTTTGCTACCTCTTCAAGCTCCTTTCGTTTTTTTCTTTCTTCATCTCTTTTCTTTGTGTCACAAGCTAAGGGAGTATGACCTTGATGTTTGCAATAAGTACAATAGAGCGGGATGTCTTCATATTGTATATCTTACCAGCGACCTTCTCTGTTAATGTCATCAGGGTCAAAGCCAATCCATACACTTTGTATGCGGGGCTTTGTGACATCCATTTGAATTTTGGCCTTGGCCACACTACCTCTAGTTTTTTGTAAGAAAGCCGCATCCAAGTAGAGGACATGTCCAACATCGGCAAGGAGATGAGTCACAAAATCTTTATAGTAACAATGCCATGGAAGTTCCGGGAGAACAACCAAAACCGAAACAATATGAGTTTCTTGATTAGGAGTGAAAGTGGGGGTCCAAAATTTGATCCTCATGAACTTACCATCAATATATAGTCTTTGGCTATCCAACACAGTAGCCCTATCATGCTCGTTTTCCAAATCAATATAGATGTGCCTTGAGTTAAAATGAGTGATCTTGACTGAGCCCGAGAGTTCAACTTGAGTCATAAACTTCTTTCGAATTATCTCCATTTTTTGCATAGGGCCATAGAACTTGCCAACAAGGGTGTATTTACATGATTCTGCCATCTTTACCATGAAATTATTTCGATTAAACATAACCGCCGGGCAGCCTTATTTGGTGGCTCTTTTGGGAGGGATGAGATCAATCATGGGTTCATTTCCAACTTTCCTAGCTCTAAGCTTACTCCCCCATGAACGTAAGGTGGTAGGAGGAGGTGGATGGGCTGTAGTGATGGTATTTGAAGGAGTTTGGGGTTTTATATTGGTAGGTAAGGCACTTTTAGTAAGAGGAAAAGACTTTTTGGAGGATCATTTGGGTTATACTTGTCGAAATTGGAAGAGACAACTCGGAAACCGTAACCAAGGGGTTTATTGGTAAGTTTGGGATCAATAATGGTGTTCGAAGAGGGTAAAGCAGTAGCCGAAGTGGGTTGAATTCGGTCACTGTTTTCAGGATTACCGGAGGAGGCTAAAATTTTGAATTTAAGTTAGAGGGCTCTAAAAAATTGGTTTTTTGGTTGGAGGCGTTGCTGCAATATTGGGGAGCATTCTGAGATTGGCCGGAGAGTTTTCCGGTCACCGAAGCATTAATTCCGGCTAAATTAGCATTGATAGTAGCCCTAAATTGAAAATTCGAAAAGCTAGGAGGTGTTTGGGAGGGGGCTATTTGACCATGGGGGTTCCTTGAACTAGAAGGGATTAAATGGGGTTCAATATAGATTTTTCCAGCAGCCGGAGCTCCGGCGCCGATAGAGGAAGACAAGGGGGAAACCCTAATTATCAAATTCGAGGAGGTAGGAGGCTTACTTGATGGGGCTTTTCTCGAATTAGTATTCTCCAGACATTTAGAGTACACTGCCGTTGCCAATTCTGGAATTCGAGCAACATCATGTCGCCGTCGCCGCCGCCGTCCGGTGACACTGTCGGAATCCTAAATTTGAAATTCATTGCGATTGGAGTGGAATTTGATGGGGCTTTTGATGTCAATGTGTTCGTAGGAAATTCCGATCAGAACCATGCAACAAATTTGAATTTTGGCCACCGCTGCCAGAAAATTCAGCACCTGCCGGAGTATTTGAAGTGAAATTCGATGAGTTCTCGCCAGTAAAAATTGGGGGTTTTTTCACCCATGTGTGCGCCTTTGCCTGGGGAACATTTTGGCATTGGTTGTGCACCGCCAACTTCGCCGCCTGAGCTAATTAGTGGTTCGCCGGCGATTGGACTGTCAAAATTGGCTGGATTATTTTGTGGAGCAATCTCATGGTGAGGGTTACCAACCCCAGTGGTTGCGCCGCCTTGAATCTTACCGGAAAATTGCCAATTTTGAGGCAGCAGCTGCGGCGACTCGCCGGAATTTTGCTGAAAGTTCTCTGTCGATTTTCTCCCATTTAGCAAGGTAGAAAAATCTGAATTTTTGATATGTTGTAGATCCATATTAGATGAATGATCTCCAATTTTTGGTTCCCCAAAATTCTCTGTACATTTGAAATGGGAGATATTTTCGTGATCTGCCTTAGTTTGTTCTTGGGAATTGGCAGCTTTGATTGCTAAGGTATTTTACAAATTACCGGAGTTATACATGGAATTTTCCGGTGATTCTTTTTGCAAATCATTCGTATCGACTAGATCTAAAGAGTGATCTTTCGAACGAAATTTTTTGACGTCGGGAGGCGGTCTCCCATGGCAGCCCTAAGGTCCTACTAGAGAGCTTTGTAGAGAGTTTAGGGTTTAGGCCCTAGATTTTAGGGTTTAGGGTTTCTTAAGGTTTCTTCGGGTTTAGGGTTTCTTAAGGTTTCTTCGGGTTTAGGGTTTCTTAAGGTTTCTTCGGGTTTAGGGTTTAGGGTTTAGAGTTTAGGGTTTTCAATTAAGGTTTTTTAAAGATTTATTAGGGTTTAGGGTTTAGGGTTTAGGGATTAGGGTTTTTTCAATTTACGATTTTTTAATTTTTTTAAAGGTTTTTAGGGTTATTTAGATATAGGGATTTTTAAGGGTTTTTGAAGGTGTTTAGGGGTTTTAGGTTTAGGGTTTAGTCCTAAGAATTAGGGTTTAGGGTTTAGGGTTTTTTAAAGTTTTTTGTATTTTTAGGTTCAGGGTTTTTAAGGTTTTTTAGTGTTTTAAAGGTTTTTAGGGTTTTTTAGGGTTTAGGGTTTAGGGTTTAGAAATATTTAGGATTTCTTTGAGTTTAGGGTTCTTTAGGATTTCTTAGGGTTTAGGATTTCTTAGGTATTAGATTTTATGATTTAGGGTTTCTTAGAGCTTCTTAGGGCTTAGGCTTTTGGGTGTAGCCTTAAGATTTAGTTAGGGTTTAGTCTCTAAGGTTTAGGGTTTAGGATTTCTTAGGGTTCCTTAGGTTTTCTTGGGGTTTGGGGTTAAGGGTTTGAATTTAGGGGTTTTTTTGGAGTTTTTAGGTTTAGGGTTTTTATGGGGTTTTAGGGTTTTTAAAGGATTTTAGGGTGTAGGGTTTAGTGTTTTTTAAGGTTTAGGGTTTAGGAATTCTTAAGGTTTCTTAGGGTTTCTTAGGGTTTAGGATTTCTTAGGGTTTAGGTTTTATGGTTTAGGGTTTCTTAGAGTTTCTTAGGGCTTAGGCTTTAAGGTTTAGCCGTAAGATTTAGGGTTTAGGTTTTAGGCCCTAGGGTTTAGGATATCTTATGGTTCCTTAGGATTTCTTAGGGTTTAGGGTTAAGGTTTTCTTAGAGTTTTGGGATTTAGGTATAGAGTTTTTTTAGGGCTTTTAGGGTTTTAGGGTTTTTTGGGTTTAGGGTGTTACGGAGTTTTTCATTTTTTTTAAGGTTTAGGGATTAGGCTTTCTTAGGGTTTAGTGTTTCTTAGGGTATAAGGTATAGGGTTTCTTAGGGCTTTGGGTCTTGGGTTTAGGGTTTCTTAGTGCTTAGGCTTTAGGGTTTAGCCCTAAGATATAAGGTTTGGGGTTTAGGATTTCTTAGGGTTTGTTAAGGTTTCATAGGGTTTCCGTAGATGTCTTAGGGTTTAGGGTTTAAGATTTCTCGAGATTTAGGGTTTAGGGTTTATGTTTCGGTTGTTTAGGGTTTTTTAGGTATTAGGGTTTAGGTCTTAGGGTATTTTTAGGGGTTTTAAGGGTTATTTTGGGTTAGGGTTTTTTTAGATTTTAAGGGTTTATTAGAAATAAGGGTTTCTCAGGGTTTAGGGTTTCATAGGGTTTACAGTTTAGGGTTTAGAAGGGTTTCTTAGGGCTTAGGGTTTCCTAGGGTTTCTTAGGGCTTAGGGTTTAGGGTTTAGGCCCTAAGATTTAGGTTTATGAGTTTTTGATTTTAGGTTTAGGAACTTTTAGGGTTTTTAGTGTTTTTATTCAGAGTTTTTAAAGGTTTTTAGGGTTTTTTAGGTTTAGGATTTTTAAAGGTTTTTTGGATGTTTTAATGTTTAGGGTTTAGGATATCTTAGTGTTTAGGGTTTTTGAGATTTTCTTAGTGTTTAGGGTTTATGGTTTCTTAGGGTTTCTTAGGGCTTATGGCTTAGGGTTTAGGCCCTAAGGTTTAGGTTATAGGTTTTTTTAGGCTTTCTTTGGGATTCTTAGGGTTTAGGGTCTTAGGTTTAGGGTTTTTTAGGGTTTAGGGTTTAGGGATTAGGGTTTTTTGTAGGGTTTTTTAGGTTTATGCTTTTTAGGATTTTGGATTTAGAGTTTCTTAGTGTTTCTTAGGGCTTAGGGTTTATGGTTTAGGATTTCTTAGGGTTTCTTAGGCCATAGGCTTTAGGGTTTATGTTTAGGCCCTAAAGTTTAGGGTTTAGGGTTTCTTAGGATTTAGGGTTTCTTAAGGTTTCTTACGGTTTAGGGTTTTCATTTGAGGATTGGTTTAGGATATTTTTTTTTATTAAACAGACCATACCCAAGGATCTCACCCCTCAAAGAGGTCAGGGGTTGAGCCTAACACCCCCAAGCCTTATATTAACTCAAAAAACAATATACAAGGAGGGGGACAAAAACAAAACCTTACGGTGGTAGATAAATTAACCTTCCTACTAAGGATAGTTAAATTACCCCCATACTATAAAAGGAAAACCTAAAACTATGCATCTAGGAGAGGACTTCTCTCCGTACAAGGTCCTAGGTAAATTAAATAAGGGAGATTCTCCCCTTACAAACGTAAGAAAAGAAAATAAACCTAGACCTATTCATAGAAGCTATACCTCCAAGAAAGGAATAGCCAGAATGAAAAGGATAAGAACAAGAGGAATATAGAGACATCTATACAGACATCAAAAGAAAACCTTGAGGGAGGTTGCTTAATTCTCTTCTATCTCTTTCTTCTGAAATTTGACATTCCTAGTTTTTCAAGAATGTGGCTTCCTCTTGTAGTAGCTGGTAGTTGTTGATGGATGTAGTAATGCTAAGTCACATCAAACTTATGACTTTCTTTTGATAGAAAGTCTGTAGTACAATTGGCTTCTCTATAGGTATGTTTACATTGAATGAATTCGAATTGGTCTATGAGTCTGTGTAGTTCACTAATATATTGCTGAAGTCTCCATGGAGGTGCAATTTTGTGTGTAATTCATTTGAGGAGCAACTCAAAATCAACTTCCTAGATGATTTGCTTGTAACCATGTTGAGAACACCAGTAGAGTCCATGGATAGCTGATTGCGCCTCTGCTTGATTATTGGGGCCTATGCCTAATGAAACAGTGAAGGCATATATCATATCACCTTGAAAGTCTCTTAGAATGCCTCCCCCTCCTATTCTGCCAGGATTGCTTAGGACACTTCCATTAGTGTTGAGTATTAGAATGTTACTAGGGGGTCTTTCCCATCTTACTTCACATATCTTTAGATCATGGTTGCACTTCTCACTGAGCTTAATCAGGTCAGTCCAGGAGTTAGGCCAATAAATATAAGGATAGATAGTAGTAAGAATATGAACCATATCTTTGAAAACCAAGTATTTAGTCCTTGACACACTGGACTACTTCCCTCCATATTTGGCTGAGCATCTATTTTTCCATAGATTCCAACAAATAAAAAGGGTTAGGGTCTGCCTAATTAATTTTGAATTTCATTATTGTGCCCAAAATCCCACTAGTGTAATAAAATATCTCTTAAAGGAATATGTATGTGTGTTATCCCAAACATATTAGACTAGAAACTCCAGATGTAGTTTGCAAAGTTGTCAGTGACAAATATGTGCTCATTATCATCCCACCCCAATCTGCTGTAGCAAGAACAAGTAACAGGGTCCACAAAAAAAGTGATGATCTTGTCATTGGTAGGAAGTTTGGATCTTAAGGCCCTCCATACAAGAAAAGAAACTTTGAAAGGCACCTGCTTGTGCCAGATATTAGTGTTGATTCTAGTCTTGGTTCTCTTCTTTCTAATGAGCTCCCAAATTTGACCTTTTCGAACTTTGTCTCTAACTCACTAGAGGCACGGGAAACAAAGAGAAGATGTGTACCAATGAGAGTTGTTGAAACTAGCATATTGGAAGATCAATCGGCCAAAATAAGCACGAGCGGCTACGATATTCTATGTTTCAGATAAATTTCCGATAGCGAATTACTTGACTCGATGGATGGAGGGAGAGCCCTCCAACTCAAGCACGAAATCAATGTTGAGTCAACAATCATCGAGAGCGGTACCACCAAGCGAGATCGAGACAGGTGAACAAACCATTATCATTAGGTTTCAATTTTTCCTTATCAGGAATGTTTTCTTGATAATAAATTACAGTGTTTAGAATTCTTGGAACCAAAAGAGGAGATGCATGCCTTCTTACCATAGTTTCATCCCACTTCCGAATAATTAGGAACTGGGAAACAGTGGTGTTGTTAAGACTATTAATAGAGGGATTATATTGAGCAAGAGGACCATCTCCAAGCCAATCATCCCACCAAAAGAAACAGTTCCCTGAATGAATCTACCAGTGTATCTGAGCTTCCACAACAGGTCTGTTTTTCAGCATATTTCTCGATACCAATGATTGACTTGTATCCAATTTCTTGGCTGGCAATACTTAGCTTTTAAGAAGTTGCCCCATAAAGACTCTTTGGTCCTCAAATTCCACCATTGCTTGATTTGTAGGGAAACACAGATGTCATTGAGTTGCCTCACCCCAAATCCCTCTTCAATATAAGGGAGGCTTAGATTTTCCCATGAAGCCCAATGGTACTTCTTCTTGTCATTAATCAAGTCCCCAAAAAAAGTCAGCAATCACTCTCTTATATACTGCATAGAGGTGCCGGGAGGTGAAATAGCTGCCATGGTATGGATAGGGATAGACTGAAGAACATGTTTCATAAATGTAGCTTTGCCTCCAAAATTTAAGATCCTTGATTGCCATCCACTGATTTTCATAGTAACTTTAGCTACTAAATAAGAGTAATAGATTATCCTCTATCCTCCAATGTATAAAGGACAACCAAGATAATAATGGGACTCTCCCTAAGATTAAATCCACTGATTTCTTTTATCCTTTCAATAATGTCCATAGGGGTCTGAGAGGGCACCATAAAGAGACTTTTGTCTTTGTTGATGAGCTGGTCAGAAGTTCTCTCATAATTAGATAAGGTCTCCATAATAAGTTTCAAAGAGCCTCTGGTGCTGGAAGTGAAGATAATGATATCATCAGCAAAACTAAGGTGGTTGATTTGGGGACCATTGATTTCCATTTGGAAGCCCTTATATCCTGGATGGTGATAAAGATGATTCAACATTCTAGAAAGGACCTTAGCACCTAAAATAAATAGTGCAGGGTAAAGGGGGTCTCCTTCTTTGAGTCCTCTAGTAGAAAGGAAAAAACCATGCCTTGTTATCATTGATAATAATAGAATACTCATTGTTGCTAATGATTCTCCATACTAGGTCAATGAATATTTCCCCAAAACCCATTTTTCTCAACACCAAGCAAGTAAAAGACCATGACACCCTGTCATAAGCCTTAGCCATGTCAAGCTTAATTACAACGTTGTCTCCTTCCTTGGGTTTTTAATGCCATGGGTGATTTCTTGAGCAAGCATGATGTTTTCAGAAATGCTCCTACCTTTGACAAAGCCTGATTGATTATCAGAGATTAAATTTGGTAAGATAGGGGCAACTCTTAAACAAAGAATCTTGGAGATGATCTTATTGGTAAAATTACAGAGACTAATAGGTTTGAACTCAGTAAATTTTTAGGGATGAGCAACTTTAGGAAGAAGTACTAAACATGCATGAGAAATGAATCTAGGCAAGTTATAACCACAAAAGAAAGCCTGGACAGTATCCAACAGATCTTTTTTGATAATATCCCAACAAACTTGGAAAATTTTTCCACCAAAACCATCTTAACTAGGGGCTGAATTAGGATTCATTGAGTAGACAACAACTTTCAATTTCTCCATGGTGGGCAAGTCTTGAAGGCTCTTATTTTGATCATCAGCGACCATTCTGGGAATGTATTGAATGATGTCCTCATTAATTTTGTCCTCATGCCCAGAAAAAATTTGTTGAAAATGATCACATGTTGCTCTAGCTATGGCTTCATCACCCTGAATCCACTCATCATTCTCAATGCAAATCTTACGAATGAATAATATTCTCCTTCTCCCTCTCATAATGGCATGGAAATACTTGGAATTTGCATCTTCTTCCTTGAACCATTGTAATTGAGTTTTTTGTTTAAGGATGGAGGCCTCCAACTTCATGTATCCTATGTATTAGACATTGACTTGATGCAAATTGGCTCTATTGAGATCAGAATTGTTGGCAATGACCTCCTCTTCTACAATTTTGACTTTTTCTTCATAGTCCTTGACAGAATTAAAGATATCACCATATTCCTTCTTAGACCAATTCCTAAGAGTAATAGAGAGTCTTTTCATCTTCTGATGGAGTCTCCGCATAGGATTACCACTGACTTCCCTTTTCCAACATGTTTTAAAAACATTAATGAAATCAGTATGATCAGTCCAGCAGTGAAGAAATTTGAAGTATTTGATGATATGATCAGTTCTTTCTACCATTTCCATCCATAAAGGGCAATGATCAGATCCCATAGAGGGTAAATGAGAGATGGTTGTTTGAGGCATTTCTTGTAACCATTTGTCATTTTCCATGGCCCTGTCCAGTCTCTTCCATACTCTAGCCTGTTCTGATCTTTGATTTCACTAGGTGAAGTGCTGTCCACTGTAGTCTAAATCCATCAAGCCACAAGCTTCAATAACCTCTATGAACTCAAAGCTTTTGTTCATGTTGTAAGGAATCCCTCCCTTTTTCTCCTCTGTACTGGTGATTACATTAAAATCCCCTATAGTACACCAAGGTATATTCATTCCACAAAGATGCAGAAGGTTGTCCCATAGAGGCCTTCTGAGATAATCTTTACATTTAGCACAAATGATGGACATCAAATATTGTTGTTGAAGCTCCACATGCTGCATCTTGCAGATGATGTGTTGGTCCTCAGTGTTCAGAAAAGTACAGTCAACTTCATTATTTCAGAATAACCTGATTGTTCCATTAGAATTACAATGAGCCTTATCCATGCTTAGAAGAATTCTAAAGTTGTTGAGTTCAAAGTTATCAGCAAAGGGTTCTAGAATGGCAATCATAGCAAGATTCTGCATTTTCTTGAGACTTAAAAGTCTTTCCAGGGAGCCTTGAGTGTTTATGCTCCTAGCATTCCAGCAAAGGGTCCTGATCATTATAAACCTCTACTTTTGGATCTAGTGTTAGGTCTACTAGAATTAGCAGATGAACTGGTGTTGACCTGAATGGTGTTTTGTTTTTGCTGCTGCCTCCCCCTAGGAGATAGCTCTTGTTGATCAGAAATATCTTGAATTTCCCCTTGGAATTCCTGTGGAAAGTAGAACCAAAAGCCTTGATCAAATGAGAACTAGTTTCTTCTTCTTCATCTTCACTTTCCTTCAATGATTGCGTATCCTGATCAAGCTCATCTTCTGAATGTTGCATATCTTAATCAATATTTCTCTTTTTTTGCAAGTCATTGATGGGATTAGTCTTAGATTTCTCATTTTGCTGCTGTTGTGTCCGACTATTGTTTTGATTGTTTCCCTGTGCCTCAGGAGTATTCTGTTGTCTCTTTTTGATAGCGTCTCTTTTCTTTTTACTTAACCTTGCTTGAGATTTGTTGTTGGGAGGTTTCACAGGTGTCATCTCATCTTCTTTTTGTTTGTCCTCTCCTTTGTTCCTTTGATTACTTTGTTTATTCTTAGTGAGATGATTACTGATTTGATTCAGAGTAACTTGCTTTTGACCAGGGTCAAGCAAGTCATGATCCTGCTGGTTAATTTGTATTGAAGTATCAGGGGTAGCAGTGTCTTTAAAGTCCAACCTAAGTCTGTGTGCTTCTCATGCAAATCATGAGTCAAAAGCCCCCTTTTGGTTACCACTTCTATCAAGTTAGTAGGGTTCTCCTGACACCCTCCATCCACCCCTCCAACAGCTTCCTCAGCATCAGAAATAACTACAATATCCAGGGGGTTATGGGGTATTGGGAACATTGAGTCAATACATGTGATCTTCATAGTATCCTGTTAAGTCTTTGTCTCTCCCTTGTGTTTTCCAACATTAGTTTGTTGGGGTAGTTCAAGCGGCATTTCATTACCTGTATCTTGTACTACCATTGGTTCCTGACTTGTATTGTTTTCTTGCCTGTAACCTGTTCTCCTAGTTGGACTATTTGGTTGATCTTGCAGTTCAATATCAGTGTAATGGTTGTGAGTTGAAATAATCCTGATTGGGCTTGCTTTTGGTTGTACCTGTCCTTGTCCATGCTTTGATGAGGTGGAGTATTTCTTCCTTCAATGTTGGCTGCAGCTTTGGTGTTTTTCTTTTTTGGAACTTGCCATTAATGCTCTTTGGTATTATTTTCCTATTCAGTTCTGTTTTGGTGTTCAGTGTTGGAGGTTGATGATCCAATATCTTTGGTGTTATTTCCTTGCACATGGTTGTTCTCAGTTCTTTTAGTTTCTCCTTTGGTCTTATTCTTCTTCTCTGCCTCTTGCTCTTTCCTTTTCTTTTGGTCCTCATCTCTTTTCTTGATTGTGCAAACATGTATCACATGACCTTGATGTTTACAATACGTACAATTGTCTGGCACACTTTCATATTGTATAGCTTGCCATCTACCTATATTAAAATCCTCTTCATCAAACCCCATGCAAACATGTGGAGGTCTTTCCTTGGTAAGGTCAATTTGAACCTTTACTTTAGCAATACTTCCCCTTGTATTTTGAATGGATGCAGTATCAAGATACATGACTTTTCCAATGGGTTTCATCAAGGCTGTATGGATCTCGTTGTTATAGTAGTGCCAGGGGAGCTAAGGCAGTGAAACCCAAATAGGCACAATTGGACTTTCCTCTTCAGGTTTAAAGGTAGGGGTCCAAGCTTGAATCCTCATTAATTGTCCTTCAAAACTCATTTTTTGTTTAGTCCACACAGTGATATAATCTAGTTCACTGTCCAGATCAATGTACACATGTCTAGAGTTAAAATGAGCTATCTTAACACCTCTCGATAGTTGAGTTTGAAAAATAAAACTTTTCCTGATTAGCTCCAATTTAGGCGTATAATTACTGAACTTTCCAACCAGGGTGAATTTACACCTAGCAGCCATCTTAATCAAGTAATCTTCTTTCTTAAAAATGACTGCAAGCATACCTTGTCTAGTAGTGATGGTTGGATCAAAGAATTCTATTGGGACATCACTCTTGGATTGGTAGTGATCAATTCTGATGAAGCTCGATTTTGTGCACACATTTGTTACGATTCAGGGGCATTTCCAAGCTAGTTCAGAGTTTGTGATTTCCAAATTTGAGTACTGGATTCTTTTGTAACTCATACTGGAGTCACAACTTGAGTAGATTGAACATTGTTTTGTTGTATATCTGCCTGATTCATAACATATTGTTCCTGCACTATATGCCCTTGTGTCCTGTTCAACTCCTTTGTCAATGTTGTGAGTTCTTCTCTATGCAGGTTCGAGGAGTTGGTGGATGAATTAGATGGTGGATCCTGAGGGAGGTTGATCGACTTGTTGGTCAGCTTTCCTTGAGTCTTGTCCGGTGACCGGACAAGACCCACAGGTGGCATATCTGCCATTCTGGTTTACTAGCTTTGTAACGGTTTAAAAAATGATCGTTGGAATAGACAACACTATTCTAGAGAGAAATTTTATAGATATGTTTAGGGTCTACTATTTTGATCTTTTAGGGTTGATTTAGCATTTTTTAGGGTTTAGGATTTAGGGATTATGGTTTTTTTGATTTACGATTTTTCAAGTTTTTAAAAGGTTTTTAGGGTTATTTAGGTTTAGGGATTTTAAGGGTTTTGAAAGGTTTTTAGGGGTTTTAGGTTTACGATTTAGTCCTAAGAATTAAGGTTTAGGGCTTAGGGTTTTTTGGGGTTTAGGATTTAAGGTTTTTTTTTTATTTTTAGGTTTAGGGTTTTTAAGGTTTTTTAGGGTTTTAGAGGCTTTTAGGGTTTAGGGTTTCTTAGGGTTTACGGTTTAGAGATACTTAGGATTTTTTAGGGTTTACGGTTCCTTAGGGTTTCTTAGGGTTTAGGATTTCTTAGGGTTCTTTAGGGATTAGATTTTACGATTTAGGGTTTCGTAGAGCTTCTTAGGGCTTAGGCTTTAGGGTTCAGCCTTAAGATTTAGTTAGGGTTTAGGCTGTAAGGTTTAGGGCTTAGGATTTTTTAGGATTCTTTTAGGGTTTTTAAGAGGTTTTTTAGGTTTTTAGGATTTTTTAGGAATTAGGGTTTCTTATAGTTTAAGGTTTAAGGTTTCTAAATGTTTATGGTTTAGGGTTTCATAGGGTTTATGGTTTTTGGTTTATAAGGGTTTCTTAGGGCTTGGGGTTTAGGTCGTAGGGTTTCTTAGGGCTTAGGAATTAGGATTTAGCCCTAAGATTTAGGGTTTAGGGTTTAGGCCCTAAGATTTAGGTTTTCCTAGGATTAAGGGTTTTGGGTTTTATGTTTAGGGGTTTTTAGTATTTTTTAGAGTTTTTTAGGGCTTAGGGCTTAGGGTTTTTAGGGTTTTTGTGTTTAGGGTTTTTAAAGGTTTTTTAGGGTCTTTTTGGTTTAGGATTTTTTATGGTTTTTTGGGGTGTTTTACAATTTAGGGTTTCTTAGGGTTTAGGGTTTTGTCACGACCTAAAGTACCCCTAGACGTGGCATGGAGTACAAGACTCCGAAAGGCCCTATACAAGCTACTTAGTATACATCATACAAGATTATAGTAGATAACAGTTCAAAAGACAATCTATATATTAAAAGAATTGGCAAGAGTAGCGGAAGTCTAACATAGTCTCAAAGACATCTCATACATCAATGGAATGAAAGTTTGGATGTAACCCATACAAGTTCAAAAGTAAAATGTCATAAAAAGGTAAATGTGCCATTGTCTTCGAAGTATGAGGACTCACCAAGTCTTCGAGTCTCAAATGTAATGAACTAGCAAAGAGTGGATGGAGAAGAGTCGGATCCTACATTTATGAGACAATGTAGTCAAGAGTATGCGTTAGTACAATGAATGTACAAAGTATGATAACTATGTATAGAGATTATGAAGTCATGGTAAAAAGGGGCTACACATGAGATGCAATGACAAAGTTGAATCATAAGATGACATGATAGAAAACATGAGTTAAAAACAATAGTCAATGCAAGGGAATCACCTCAAAACAACACATGTTTGAAATACCTTTGTGAAAGTAACATTAGTTCATTATGTGGGAAATTAGCCTTAATCGACATAGACCATTTGAGCTAAAACATTGAATCCGGTGTCTACCCCACACCGAAAAGAGGTGTCCTTTCTTGCCAAAGTAAGAACCATAGTCTCTGGCTTAAGTGGATCCACTATCTAATGTCTATCTAAGACAATCATCCTATGGTAGCATATAGTTTATGGGATAAGCAGATTGCTACTAGAAACCCAACCTCTACTATGGGAGAGCTTCCATATCGATATCCTCTCGTTGCTAAGCATAAGTCCCATAGAATTAGTCATTAATTCATAGTTTATCTTGTCATCCATAGAAGGCACATCAAGTATCCCATCCAAGCTAAAGTTCATTAGAATAGCTCCTTAATCTTGATCCAAAGTTTAGTTGAGAAAACCTTTCAACCCTTATGAATCCTTTATGTGAGAAAATCCTTTCACAATAACAACAACCACATTGATGCTTCACTCTCAAAGAATCCTTAAATCATTTAACTCAATTTCGTGAAGAACATGCAATTTTCATAATTTCATCTTTCATAGTTCAAAACCTCATCATAAGATCAAAGTCTAGAAATCATGGATTTCACATGAGTTCATGGGGAAACAACTTTAAAACATGCAATTAACTCAATTCATACATAAGAAGACTTAAATCAATCAATTACATCAAAATTTGAAAGAAGATATAAGATAGAAGAAAACCTTAATTTCAATTGGAGAATTCTAACTTGGAAAATTGGGGAATTTAGGAACCCTATGGAGGAAAGGACTCATAGGTGAAAGCCATCATACCTTGATGCCAAATGTCCACAATCAATGGTGAATTAAGAGGCTTGACTTGAAAACCCTAGATCTTCTTCTTCTTCTTCAAGATATTTAGACAGAGAAATATTTAGGGAAACTTTGAGGGATTTTGCGGAACTTTTAAAAGTTATTAAAATGGGGTAGAATTAGGCTTAGAAGACTTATATAGGGCCTAGGATTAGGACTAAACTGACTTATATTAGGAATAAATCAATTAGGAAAAGGACCAAAAAGCCCTTAAAATAACTGTAGGACACAGACCTACTGTTTGGACCTACGGTCTGTAGGTCAAACTATTGACCATCCTGGTCAACCTTAGGTGGGATTCAAAAACTCTTAATTCGGGCTTTCAAATCACGGTTGCTATGTACGGTCTGTTGGTCCACTTACGGGCCGTACATACCAACCGTAAATCCCAACTTTGACCTTCAAAATTTCTCAAAATCTGGGGATGACCTACAATACCTATCTACGACTCGTACATGGAATGACTGGCCGTCTTGGCAAATCGTCAATGGGGTCCTGAAACTTGCCATTTCAAAAAAATTTACCTTGCCATCTGAGGTTCCCACCTACGGCCCGTAAGTCAACCTACGGTCTGTGGTTGGCTTCCGCCAGTTCTGAAAAAAACTATAAATTTTCCTTCTTTTTGAATCCGAGAAGTTACAATATCTCTCCCTTGTGAACATTCGTCCTCGAATGGGAATCAATACATCATAAGAAGGGTATGAACTAAATCTTACAACCCAACATGAATGTAATCACATAAGTGCACATATCCGAGGAGGGAACATCAACTCCAAGCTAAAGCATGTTCAAAGCATCATTTCATAAAGTATACATGCAGCTCCTACTCAATGCACATAAACATGAACAAATCAATCAAGTTAACTCATTTTTTGCAAAAATTTAAGCTTTTCATGAACATGCATAAATGAGGAATCAAGGGAATGTCTAAGAGACATGAGACCAAAAGAGCGAACCATAAGGAACTAAATATCTCAAGCTAGAGTAGGGTCCAAGTGAAAAAGATGAGAATAACGGGACATCATATCGACCTCGGCCTCCCAAGTAGCACCCTCAACTAACTGATTCCTCCAAAGGACCTTTACGGAAGCAACTTCTTTATTTCTTAACTTCCGAACTTGCCGGTCCAAAAAACTCAATCGGAATCTCTGCATAAGAAAGACTCTCTTTTACACCAAGACTCTCCAATGGAACTATAGATACCGGATCACCAACACACATAAGAAAGACTCTCTTTTATACCAAGACTCTCCAATGGAACTATAGATGCCGGATCACCAACACATTTCTTCAATAAGGAGACATGAAAAACTTGATGAATCGATGCTAAATCATTAGGCGATTCAAGTTCATAAGCAGCTTTACTAATTCGCCTCAAAATATGATATGGGCCCACATTACGGGGACTAAGCTTTCCTTTCTTTCCAAACCTCATTACACCCTTCATGGGTGAAAACTTCAAGTATACCCAATTATCAACATCAAATTCTAGATATTTCCTTCTAACATCGGCATACGACTTTTGTTGACTTTGAGCCATTTTCAACCTTTCTCTAATAAGCTGAACTTTCTCTATAGCCTCATGTACCAACTCAGGACCTATCAAGGCGACTTCGCCAACTTCAAACAAACCTATAAGAGATCTACACCTCCTACCATAAAGAGTTTCAAATGGAGCCATACCAATACTCAAATGATAGTTATTATTATAAGCAAACTCAATCAAAGGCAAATGATCATCCCAATCACCCTTGAAGTCAATTACACAAGCTCTCAACATATCTTCCAAAGTTTGAATAGTACATTCCGCTTGCCCATCGGTTTGAGTATAAAAGGTCGTGCTAAGCTTAACATGGGTACCAAGGCCCTTTTGGAAAGATTTCAAAAATTGAGAATCGAATTGGGTACCAAGATCGGATATAATGGATAGGAACACTCCATGCAATCTAACCATCTCCCTTAGGTACAATTTAGCATAGTTTTCAGCCGAATAAGAAACCTTAACGGGAATAAAATGAACCGATTTCATCATATGATCCACAATAACCCAAATCGAGTCATGCTATCGTGGTAAACCAATAATGAAGTCCATATTCAAATCTTCCCACTTCCAAGTAGGGATACTAATATCTTGGGACAAAGCTCCTGGATTTTGGTGATGAACTTTCACTTGTTAACAATTAGGACACTTAGCCACAAATTCCGCAATATCCTTCTTCATCCCATTTCACCAATAGACCTTCCCCAAGTCACGGTACATCTTGGTGGCTCCCAAATGAATGGAATACCGAGAACTATGTCCTTCCAATAAAATTTATTCCCTCAAGTTATCAACATTGGAAACACACAAACGACCTTGATATCGAAGTACACCATCTCCCCCAGGGAGAAAGCCTCAACGGACTTATTAAGCACCACTTCCTTTAACTCCATCAAGATTGAATCAAGTCCTTGCTTTGCTTTTACATCTGACACAAAGGACGATTCTGAACCATTATGAACAACAATGCCACCCTCATTAGAATCAATCAACCGAACACCCAATCGGGCAAATCTATGAATATCTCGAACCAACTCCTTCTTGTTATCCTCAATTTGAGCAACACTACCCACGGATAACTGACTAAGGGCATCCGCCACCACATTCTCCTTGCCGGAGTGATAGAGGACACTTATTTCATAGTCCTTTAGTAACTCAAGCCACTTCCTTTGGCAAAGATTCAGATCGTTTTGCTTGAACAAATATTTCAAATTCTTACGATCGGTGAAGACGTCAACATGAACACCATACAAGTAATGCCTCCAAATCTTAAGAGCGAATACAACCGCCGCTAGTTCTAAGTCATGTGTAGGATAGTTCCTTTCATAAGTTTTAAGTTGCCATGAAGCATAAGCAATGACTTTCCGATTTAGCATAAGGACGCATCCCAACCCAATTCTTGAAGAATCACAATAAACCACAAATCTATCGGATCCTTTCGATAATGTTAACACTGGAGCGGAGGTAAGTTTATTCTTCAATTCTTGAAAACTCTTCTCACACACTTCGGACCATACAAACTTAACTTTTTTTTTAGTCAAAGCCATCAATGGAGATGCAATTGAAGAAAACCCTTCAACAAACCTTCTTTAGTAACCAGCATAACCCAAGAAATTTCAAATATTCGAAGGTGATAGAGGTCAAGGCCAACTCTTAATCACATCTGTCTTCTTAGGATCTACCTCATTACCCTTACCGAAAACAATGTGATCAAGAAAAGCAATGGATCTCAACCAAAAGTCGCATTTACTAAATTTTGTAAAGAGTAGTTAGACCTTGAGGACTTGTAACACAATCCTCAAATGATTTGTATGTTCACCCTCACTTCTTGAGTAAATCAAAATAACATCGATGAACACAATCACAAACATATCTAAGTATTGTCTAAACACCCTATTCATCAAATTCATAAATGCGGTCGGAGCATTTGTCAAGCCAAATGACATTAGGAAGAACTCGTAGTGACCATACCTAGTCCAAAAAGCCGTCTTCGGAATGTCATCTTCCTTCACCCTCAATTGGTGATAGCTTGAACGGATGTCAATCTTGGTGAACTAACTCGCTCCTTGAAGTTGATCAAACAAATCATCTATCCTTGGAAGAGGATACTTATTCTTAATGCTAACTTTATTCAATTGCGGATAATCAATACACATACGAAGTGAATCATCTTTCTTTCGAACAAACAGCAGTGGAGCACCACATGGAGAAATACTCAGTCGGATGAAGCCCTTATCCAACAAATCTTTCAATTGTTCCTTCAATTCCTTATGTTCTGTCGGAGCCATTCAGTAAGGAGGAATAGAGATAGGTTGCATATAAGGGAGAAGGTCGATACTGAAGTCTATTTCCCTTTCGAGAGGAACACAGGGTAAATCATCAGGAAACACTTCCATAAACTCATTTACAATGGGGACCGACACAAAGGTTGGGGTTTCGAAATCCATATCCCTAACCTGAATAAGATGGTATATGCAACCCTTAGAAATCATATTTCTAGCTTTAAGACTAGAAACAAACCGACTCTTAAGCGTAGAATTTCCCTATTTCCACTCTAGAATGGGTTCATTTTGAAATTGAAACTTGACCACTCGGGTTCTATAATCAATAGAAGCATAACACGAATGCAACCAATCCATCCCAAGAATAACATCAATATCTAACATATCAAGCTCTACTAGATCAACATGAGTGACTCAATGGGATAAGGAGATGGGACAATTTCTATAAACCTTCTTAGACACGATAGCTTCACCAATAGGAGTAGAGACGGAAAAAGAATCTAACAATACATCCGAAAGAACATCAAACCTCATAGCCATATTTGGCGTCACAAAATATAAGGTAGCACCGAGATCAAGCAAAGTATAAACATCAAGTTGGAAGACTTTTAACATATTGGTAACAACGTCGGGAGAACCCTCTTGATCATGCCGAATTTGGAGTGCATAGAACCGGTTTTGCTTGGGAGCATTTGAACCCAAACCACTAGGCGGAGCTTGTCTTCCTTCTCTTCCCTTAGCCATAAGTGACGGACATTCCCTTATCTTATGACCACTCTTACCACAACCAAAGAAACCATCCGTGCCGGCTAAGCATTTGCCTTCATGTTTCATTCCACATTTAGCACAACTAATTCATGAAAATCCACCATTGTTCCCTCCTTGAGGCTTAGGGTTAGACATCCTATCCTTTTTGAACTTAGGGATCGGAGCATTGGAAGAACCTTGACTAGAGAACCTTTGTCGAAACTTAAAATGGCCATACCCCTCGAACCTTGAGCACGAAAAGTCACCATCGCCGGTCTTAGCCCTCTTTGCCTCCCTAGACTTTTCCGTATGTTTCTCCTCTTCTATTTGTTGAGCATGCACCATTAGACCAGAAATGTCCATATCATGGATAAGCATAGCGGTACGGCATTCCTTGACCACCATTTCGAACACTCCCGAAACAAACTTACTAATCCACTACAATATTTTTTGCTTTTAGGCACCCTTGTAATGTGTGGCCTAAGCTAGCAAAAAGTGTGGCCTTTAATAAAAGGCCACACTTTTTGACATTAGGCCACACTTTTACAAGGGTGGCCTAAAATTGCGTAACCTCTGACTTTAGGCCACACTTTTCAAGTGTTGCCATAGCAGCTACACTTAAAAGCGTGGCTGTGAAGTACAAAGGCCGCGCTTTGTAGCATCTCATTAGCAACACCTTTATTTGATAAATTTACACTTTCAAGCGTAGCCATTGCTTTGTTATGAGCCACGCATTAAAAGTGTAGCCTTTTATAACTCTTCTACAACAACACTTATAAAGTGTAGCCTTTACTTATATACATGCTACAATTTATAATCAATAAGCCATACAATGGACATCCCTATAGCAACACTTTTGAAGTGTGGCAACGTTGTCTAGAAATTTTATAGCTGCAAATTCTAATAGGAAAATTATAATTTTGGTTTGCATATATTCACGAATCACATAATTATATGTATAAATGATATCAAACCAAATTATCTAATAAATATTACAAATGTATATATTTACAATAAACTTCTAAAAAATGTCTTGTACTTCACATTCTTAGAAAGCAATATTTTAAAGATCGGTACTAACAATAAGTTCAACAAAACCAAAATGTATTCAAACATATATCATAATAGTTCAAAAACTATTTATCGTTAACTTCAACAGATCGAGTTGACTCGCCGTCATCATTCAAATTTGATCACCCGCATTTTCCTACACATTCAAAATGAAAACAAAAGTTAGAAAGAAAATCATGCTCAACACTAGTCATGGTTAATCATCCCATGAGAGCTTTGGAAGAGGAGGAACAACATGAATCATGATGGAAGAAACAGTTTTTATAGACTAGTACATCAGGTCAATACCAACATATTGAAGTTGGTTAAAACAAAGTATCTTAGAATGAAAAATATCCCATCGTAGTAGCTGAGAATATCATTATTAAACCAAGATTGATTGTACTGGTTGGGGAAATCCTGGTAAGAGTTCCTATGGAATGTGCAGAAGATATACCAGAGGCCTAATGTTTACTCAAGCTAAAGTTATCTCTGATACAAAAAAAACTAAGGTAGAGGCAACTTCAATTAGAAAAGCTCTATCTTATTGTGTCGCAAAAGATTTTACCTCATCTTGTTAATCTACTGGAGCTTTGCCTCATCCAGTTATTAATGTTTCTTGTCTCATCTTATTAATCTGATGAAGAGGCACAGAGATGCTCAGAACTCTGGAGGAGTTAATGGTGTTATTCGGTGGGCATCTGATGCAGTTAAAATCTTTCTCATGAAAACAATAGCATAAAAACTCGTATTAGGTTTGATTATGCTTATCTGAAAACATTGTTATTGCAGCATCTACAGCAATAAAACCTCTTTTTCTTCCTTTGTTTGTATTTTGTGACTATAGGATTGAAGGTGGTATCCCTCAACTTGTTGAGTTGCTCGAGTTAGTTGATTCAAATGTGTAGAGAGCAGCTGCAGGATACATACAAACGTCAGCATTTTAGAATGATGAAAACAAAAATCAGGTTAATGGCTTACAAAATCTATCTTGAATATCTCTATGGTCATGTCTTCTATTTACGTTAGTTTGCGTGAATTGATTGTAGATTGTGGAATACAGTGCACTCCCTATTCTTATACAAATGTTCTGGTCTAAAGATACTGCTTTACTTTATGAAGAAATCAGACAACATTTAATGTCATGCTAAACTAGCACATATAATAATACTAGGAGAAAGTGATCTATACCAACACGAGTCCAATATTGTAAAAGTTGAAACTGAATTGATATGAGTCAATACAATAAAAATTGATAAATGTAAAATAACATTCATGCAACATCACATACTAATGTTAGTTACTACTTCAAACATAATATTCACTCATTGATGATATTCAGTCTTTATATCCATGGCAGCATTATACTATTAGATGCTATTGTCTTATTTTCTACTAGTGATGCGTCTGTGACATGTCTTAATTTTTTCTTTTAATGATTTTTTGTCTTTATATCCTGATCATTGAAATACACTAATACCATAAAGAGACCACTAAAACTAGTTCCTTTAAGACTTTATATATAACAAGTACTTCAAAATTCTACATATTGAAAATCTATCAAGAATCGTTTCCATGGAAAAAACATTGCACTTACCAAAACAACATGTATATTTTATTTTTTGTAACAAAATGTTGTAGTTAAGTGTCTCATTGTATTTAAATAATGCAACTCTTTGTCCAACTGAAAATATAATTGCTTCTAGTAGTTGTACAACCCTAGAACATTATATAGGTCTTCTGAACACCACTAATAAAACCTTATAAATGAACATTCTATAATGCAAAAATGAACATCACATAGCTACTGCCTAAATCGAGTTGTGAATTACCCGACTAATAGTATATTGAGGATCATGTTAATCCGTACTAACCACCGAAGAACAATCCTCAAAATCAAATAAAAAATCATAGCATAGATAATACTAGTTGTACGAGGACAAGGAATACAAGAAAGGACTCAATAGGCAGCTATAACTGTAAAACATTTTGTTTGTTTCTAGTCAGATGTCACCATGTTTCATGTTCTGACTCCATAATCATGAATCAGCTACATATAAGGTATTCTGATAAATCAAATGACTAAGATATAGAGAAACTATTGTATCCCTAGATTACTTAAGCAACTTCCAAGACTTCCACTAAAATAAGAAATAGAATGCAGGGAAAATAGAGAACTGTTGAAACAAAAATCATGCAGATTAAAGGAGCAGTTGCCTTTTACACACAACATTTAGGCTTCCGTGCTTTAACATAGAACCAAAAATACACAAATTACTTTTTTTTCAAGAAATCAAACCGTAGTTCTAACTCTTCAGGTTAGATTAAATGACATAAGCGTACTCTTGTAGAGAGCTATATTTCTTTGACAAAGATAACATCTCTTGTAGAGAGCCCTATCTGTTTTAAGAGATGCTTCTATAGAATTGGGGAACATAAACATAAAATGTCTTATTATTTCTCAGGAGAAATAAAGCTCATAGTACGAACAAGTGACAACATGGCCATATTTCTTTGGTGATATATTTTAGATGAAATAGTTGTAGAAATAGAATAGAAACTAGGAACAAGCATTGTAACTTACTTTTGATAAAAAAGAGTTATCAGCAACAGTCATGTGAAGGTATGAATTTGTCATAAGTTTCATAAAATATCTCTTTGATAGCCCCAAGAATGTGTACACCAGGCTTCAGTTCGTTCTGGGGGTCATCAGTTTCAGCTTTTGTCGAAACAAAGGCAATATATTTCCCTTTTGGCGCGACGTTGTAGGAGTAGGAAAAATAGAACAGCTACCTATAACCTCCATGTTGAATAAATAACTCTGAATTATCTATCAACTTTCTCCGAACAGCACAACAAATTTAGTAAGCATGTACTCCTCAATAAATAAGAACAATCACTTCTCAACAATTGCTTAGAGAAAAGAGGACTTAATTACTAGTCAGTGACATATAAAAGTGAGGTCAAAGTTAACTAGTATGCTTCATAATCTTATTTTTAGAAGCAGAAAGCTTGCACTGTCAAAGACATCCCTCTATGCTACACTCTACCATAGGATATCATAATTCAATACGCTATCTGAAAAACTAAACATACAAGTTTGATTTTCAGCCAAGTCGCATCTCTAGTAGAATGACCTGGACTGAACGAGAATCATTAATGTAAGGGATGGGATGACTTAATATAAAAATTACACGGGCAACTTTTTCAACCTTCTAAACCTGTATAATATTGGTATTAAATCATTTGTTAGTAGAAATTATTAATCTAATCCTTTTCTGCTAGGCAGATGATTAATCAAATTTTGAAGACATGATCGACAATGCAGAAAGCCTGGACATATTTGGATTGCCAAGCATTTGGTACTGAGTTTCCTCCTCCCTTTTTAGTAACAAAATAAACCAAAAGTAGGACCAAACTGAGAGTTAGTAGCATAAACAAAGATGGATTTGTGAATGAGAAATATAAGTTTCCTATTTTCATAGGAATCAATGGAATTATTTCAAATTGTTCTACTTATTTGTAGTTTGCTAATACTACCTTATCAGATAAATATGTAGGATCACAAACAACTTTCTTGCATTTTATAGTTTCTCCTTTTGAAGTCATACCTACAAATTTTCCACCTATATCAAACTCTGCCTGCAATCTAGAAACTGAGTATTCACATAAACTTTAATTTAATTCAATGTATACGTAAGCAATGTGGAATTCTTCAGCATTTTGAGTAGAGCAGATAACTCGGTGCATTATCGTGTTAGTTTTCTTTATAAAATGATATGGCATACTAAAAATTACAAAATGAGTATATTTAATCCAGATTACATCTAGAATTTCTTTTTCCATGAGGCAAGAAGAGGCGTAGATGTTAGATTAAAATCATTAGTAAGATACATTCTAGAAGCTAAAACAATTGTAAAATTTTACCTTATATGGAGATCGTTAAGCATCCAAACGAGCTAGAGATGATTTGGATAATTATCTTACACTGTGGCTTATTAACCATGTAAGTTCCACCATAAATTACACTTAGACGTGCAAATGCCTGAAAGCATCTGCACCAATCAAATAACAAGAAAAAAAATATGTACTTAAACACAATTGAGAGAAAATATCCAAGCACTACTCAGTCAAGTAACGAACATATTTTATCTCGAAAAGAAGGAAGCATATCTTAGCTAATGTAATCAAAGAGCTTAATTTTTTATGAGTTACAATCATTTAGACGTGAAGTGCCTCATGCCTTCACCTCACCAACATCACTCAATTAGTGTGAAAATAGACAATTTCTAAGACATTTCCCAGCTTTCAAATAAATATTTCAATTTTGAATGTCCATGGTATCTAAAATAAAAGCATCTTACTCATACATAGGCACAGATAATCTAAAACCAACAAAATAAAGGACAGACATTTCAAAACTCAATCTACAACACAACTCCAAAACATTAGGCCAATTTAAATGCAAACCAAATTTAAACTATATGTAACATAATGAAACTGAAATTCAGAAAATGCGAAGATTATTCAAAGAAAAAATTGCATCTAAGATTTCAAAAACTCACAAAATGAAAAGATAGTCATATAAATTATGATTTTTGAATACCAGCAACAGGGCGAAACTGATGAACAGAAGAAAGCTGGCATGTATGAACCGAGTGATTGAATCTATCTTCGTCATTACAGCCCATATCCACCCCCATAAATATCCCAATTCTTCGAAACAATGCAAGAATTCAATGAACTATTTCTCTAGTTTTTCAGATGAAGGCGAAGAAGAATTAGGAAAATCACCACCAGCGATCGAAATACAGAAAAATGTAGAGTGACAACGAGCTTTGCAGAATGAAGAACTCAAAAATTTAATTTATGGGTCAAAATGACAAGGAGAAGGAAGTAGGGTTTGGGGCCTGATAGTATTGATACGGGCAGATAACAACTTTGATTTAGGGCATAAATATGATTTTAGAGTTAATTTGTTTGTATTAAGTGGTTTTTTTATAATTTTTATGAGTTCTTTTCTTGGCCAATTAGAAATTAGAGGGAGAGTTAAATATGTTGGCGGGAATACAACATTTTAGTGAAATATTTTGGAAAACAATTAAGGCAAAGTGTTGTTTTTAAAATTATAAAAATAGCATACTTTAAAAGTGTGTGCATATGTGTAAATAGGCGTTGCCAATTCTATCATGATATGGCAACGCTTCAAAAGTGTAGCCTATATCATCGAAGAGCACACTTTACAAGTGTTGCTAATGTTATCGTGGCCAAAAGCTAAAAACTAAAGCTACGCTTTAAAAGCGTACTCAAAAATATTTATGGCAACACTTTACAAGCGTTGTCTAGATTTTGTGTGGCCTTAGGCCTAAAATGTTGTAGTGATCCTTGCCCTAGGATCGGCAACCATAGTAGGAACATACCTAGACAATTGTGCGAATTTCAAAGCATACTCCTTCACACTTATGTTTCCTTAACAAAGGTTGATGAACTCAAGAACCTTTGCCTCCCTCATCTCAAAGGGAAAGGACCTATCAAGGAAAGCAACCTTAAACTTTTCCCATTTAAGAGGACCCGCATCAACTGTCCTCTCACTCTTCCATTGTTCAAACCAAACTTGAGCCACACCCTTAAGTTGATAAGTGGCCAATTCCACCTTTTCCACCGGTGTCACACCTATGATCACTAGCACCTTGTATACCTAATCAATAAACTCTTGAGGATCTTCCTCAACCTTAGAACCATAGAACCCCAGAGGATTCATCCTAGTTACTTCCCTCACTCTAGATGCCGCCGTACCCATATTTTGGTTCACGGGGACCACAACTTTCCTATTGGCTTAAGACGTCATGGCATGGTCCAACACTTGAAAATCAGCTCTAAACTCCGCATTAGTTACTTGCTCGGCCAAAGGGTCGACCGAAACTTTAGGAGCTTCTTGAGGAGCTTCTTGTTCCACATGAGTTAAAAACCATAGTTAATGCAAGTGAATCACCTCAAAACAACACATGTTTGAAATACCTTTGTGAAAGTAACATTAGTTCATTATGTGGGAAATTAGCTTTAACCGACATAGACCATGTGAGCTAAAACATGGAATCCGGTGTCTACCCCACACCGAAAAGAGGTGTCCTTACTTGCCAAGGTAAGAACCACAGTCTCTAGCTTAAGTGGATCCACTAGCTAATGTATATCTAAGACAATCATCCGATGGTGGCACATAGTTTATGGGATAAGGAGATTGCTACTAGAAACCCGGCCTCTACTACGGGAGAGCTTCCATCTCGATATCCTATCGGTGCTAAGTATAAGTCCCATGGAATTAGTCATTAATTCATGGATTATCTTTTCATCCAGGGAAGGCACATCAAGTAGCTCATCCAAGCTAAAGTTCACTAGAATAGCTCTTTAATCTTGATCCATAGTTTAGTTTAAAAAACCTTTCAACCCTTATGAATCCTTTATGTGAGAAAATCCTTTCACAGTAACAACAACCACATTGATGCTTCACTATCAAAGCAACCTTAAATTATTTATCTCTATTTCATGAAAAACATGAAATTTTCATAATTTCATCTTACATAGTTCAAAACCTCATCATAAGATCAAACTCTAGAAATCATGGATTTCACATGGGTTCATGGGGAAACAACTTAAAAACATGCAATTAACTCAATTCATGCATAAGAAGACCTAAATAAATCAATTAGATCAAAATTTGAAAGAACCCATAAGATAGAAGAAAACCCTAATTTCAATTGGTGAATTCTAACTTGGAAAATTGGGGAATTTAGGAACCCTATAGATGAAAGGACTCCATAGGTGAAAGGCTTAATACCTTGATGCCAAATGCCCACAATCAATGGAGAATTAGGAGGCTTGACTTGAAAACTCTAGATTTTCTTCTTCTTCAAGATCTTAGAGAGAGAAATATTTGGGGAAACTTGGAGGGATTTTGGGGAACTTTGAAAAGTGATTAATAAGGGGTAGAATTAGGCTTAGAAGACTTATATAGGGCCTAGGATTAGGACTAAACAAACTTAGATTAGGAATAAATCAATTAGGAAAAAGACCAAAAAGCCCTTAAAATAACTACCGAGCACAGACCTAAAGTATGTAGGTTCAACTACGGATCGTCCTAGTCAACCGTAGGTGGGATTCAGAAACTCTAAATTTGGACTTTCCAACAATGGTTTCCATGTACGGTCCGTTGGTCCACTTACGAGCTGTACATAACAACCGTAGATCCCAACTTTGACCTTCAAAATTTCACCAAGTCTGGGGATGCCCTACGAGACCTATCTACGACTCGAACATGGAATGACAGGCTGTCTTGGAAAACCGTCAACGGGGTCCTGAAACTTGACATTTCAAAAAAATTTACCTTGCCATCTACTGTTCCCACCTACGGCCCGTAATTCAACCTACAGTCCATGGGTGGCTTCCGTCACTACCGACACTAGATCAGAAAAAAACCAAAAATTTTCCTTCTTTCGAATCCGAGGTGTTACAGGTATCTTAGCTACGGTATAGGGTTTCTTAGAATTTCTTAGGATTTAGGGTTTCTTAGGGCTTACAACTTAGGGTTTAGCCTTAAGATTTAAGGTTTAGGTTATAGGGATTCTTAGGCTTTTTTTGGGTTTCTTAGGGTTTAGGATTTAGGGTTTTAGGTTTAGGGTTTAGGGTTTAGGGCCTAGGGTGGGTTTTTAGGTTTACGATTTTTTAGGGTTAGGTTTTTAGGATTTCTTAGGGTTTATTATTTAGAGTTTCTAAGGATTTCTTAGGGCTTAGGGTTTCGAGTTTAGGATTTCATAGGATTTCTTAGGGCATAGGCTTTAGGGTTTAGCCTTAGGATTTAGGGTTTAGGATTTAGGTCCTAAGATTTAGGGTTTAGGGTTTAGGGTTTTGATCTAGCATTTTTTTAGGGTTTTTTCAAATTATGGTTTTTCATGTTTTTTAAAGTTTTTTTTTGGTTTTTAGGTTTAGGGATTTTAAAAGTATTTTAGTGTTTAGGGTTTATTAGGGCTTAGCATTTAGGATTTAGGGTTTAGAGTTTAAGGTTTCTTAGGGCTTAGGCTTTAGAGTTTAGTATTTCTTAAAGTTTTGTAGGGTTTCTTAAGGTTTAGGGTTTCTTAGGATTTTTTATGGTTTTTTAGGGTTTAGGATTTTTTAAGAGTTTTTATGGTTTAGGGTTTAGGGTTTTTAGTATTATTTAGGTTTAGGGTTTTTAAGGTTCTTTAGAATTTACGATTTCTTGGGATTTAGGATTTCTTAGGGTTTAGGGTTTAGGGCTTAGGTTTTCTTAGGATTTCTCAGGGTTTAGGGTTTCATAAGATTTCTTACGGTTTAAGGTTTAGGGTTTCTTAGGGTTTAGGGTTTAGGGTTTAGGGCTTAGAGTTTTTTAATGGGTTTTTAGGTTTTGAGTTTTTTAAGGCTTTTTTAAAGATTTTTTAGGGTTATAGGTTTTCAATTTTTATAGGGTTTAGGGTTTAGGAATTAGGGTCTTTTCATGGTTTTTTAGGATTTTTTAGGGGTTTTAGTGTTTAGGGTTTAGGGTTTAGGGTTTTAGGGTTTCTTAGGGATTATTAGGGTTTAGGGTTTCTTAGGGTTAAGGGATTAGGGTTTATGGTTTATTAGGGTGTTTTAGGACTTAGGTTTTAAGGTTTAGCCCTACGATTTAAGGTTTTGGGTTTAGGCCCTAAGGTTTAGGCCTTAGGGTTTTTTAGGCTTTCTTAGGGTTTAGGATTTCTTAGAGCTTCTTAAGGCTTAGGCTTTAGGGTTTAGCCCTAAGAATTAAGGTTTAGGGTTTAGGGATTAGGATTTCTTAGGATTTTTAGGATTTCTTAGGGTTTAGGGTTTCTCAGGGTTTTAGATTTAAGGTCTTTTTAGGGTTTTTATGTTTCGGTATTTTAGGCTTTAGTGTTTCATAGTGTTTAGGCTTTCTTAGGGTTTAGGCTTTCTTAGGGTTTAGAGTGTCTTAGGTTTTAAACTTTAGGGGTTCTTAGGGCTTAGGTTTTAGGGTTTAAGGTTTCTTAGGGTTTCTTAAGTCTTAGGCTTTAGGGTTTAGCCCTAAGATTAAGGGTTTAATGTTTAGGCCTTAAGGTTTAGGGGTTAGAGTTTCTTAGGGTTTCTTAAGGTATAGGGCTTATGGTTTATTGTTTTAGGTTTAGTGTTGTTTAGGGTTTAGGGTTTAGGGTATAGAGTTTTTTAGGTTTATAGTTTTTAAAACTTTTTTGAAGGCTTTCTAGTGTTTTTAAAGATTTTAAAGGGTTTTTAGGCTATAGAGTTTTGTAGGGTTTAGGGTTTAGAATTTCTTGGGGCTTAGGATTTTGGGTTTCTTAGGGCTTGAGGTTTAGGGTTTCTTAGGGATTAGGCTTTAGGGTTTATACCTAAGATTTAGAGTTTATGGTTTAGACCCTAAGGTTTAAGGTGTAGGGCTTCTTAGGGTTCAAGGTTTATGGTTTTTAGGATTTAGGGTTTAGGGTTTAGGGCATAGGGTTTTTTGGGATTTTTAAAGGCTTTTTAGGTTTTTAGGGTTTTTTAGGGTTTAGAGTTTAAGGTTTAAGGTTTCTTAGGTTTCTCAAGGTTTAAGGTTTAGGGTTTCTTAGGGCTTAGGGCTTAGGGTTTAGGGTTTAGGGTTTCTTAGGATTTCTTATGGTTTAGGGTTTCTTAGGGTTCAAGGTTTTAGGTTAGGGTTTTTAGGGTTTTGGGATTTTTTAAATGTTTTTTAGGTTTATGGTTTTTAAAGGTTTTTTAGGGCTTAGGGTTTAGGTTTTAGGATTTCTTAGAGTTTAAGGTTTAGGATTTTGGGTTTAGAGTTTCTTAGGGCTTTGGATTGAAGGTTTAGCACTAAGATTTAGTGTTTAGGTTTAGGCTCTAAGGTTTAGCATTTAGGATTTCATAGGATATCTTAGGGTTTCTTAGAGTTCAGGGTTTTTAGAGTTTTTTAGCGATTAGGGTATCAGCCGTAGGATTTTTTAGGATTCTTTCGGTTTAGGGTTTTTTATGGTTTTTATTGTTTTTAGGAGTTAGGGATTCTTAGGATTTAGGGTTTAGGGTTTAAGGTTTCTTAGGGTTTTCTAGAGCTTAGGGTTTAGGGTTTCTTAGGCCTAGGATTTAGGCTTTAGCCTAAAGATTTACGGTGTAGGCTTTATGCCCTAAGGCTTAGGGTTTAGGGCTTCTTAGGGATTTTTAAGGTTTAGGGTTTGCGGTTTAGGGTTTTTTAGGGTTTACGGTTTAGGGTTTCTTAGGGCATAGACTTTAGGGTTTAGGGTTTAGGCTCTAAGGTTTAAGGTTTAGGGTTTAGGCTCTAAAGTTTAGGGTTTAGAATTTCTTACGATTTCTTATGGTTTCTTAGGGTTTAGGGGTTTTTAGGATTTAGGATTTTAGGTTTTGGGTTTTTTTAGGCTTAGGGTGTAGGGTTTAGAGTTTAGGGCTTAGACTTTTTTTAGGATTTTTTAGGTTTATGGTTTCTTAAGGTTTTTAGGGATTTTTTTGTTTTTAGGTTTAGGGTTTCAATGTTTTTTAGGATCTTTTAGTGTATAGGGTTTGGTAGGGTTTATGGTTCCTTAAGGTTTAGGGTTTAGGGTTTATGATATGTTAGGGCTTAGGCCTTAGGGTTTAGCCCTAAGATTTAGGGTTTAGGGTTTCATAGGGCTTAGGCCTTAGGGTTTAGCCCTAAGATTTAGGGTTTAGGGTTTCATAGGGCTTAGGCCTTAGGGTTTAGCCCTAAGATTTAGGGTTTAGGGTTTAGGACCTAAGGTTTAGGGTTTCTTAGGGTTTAGGGTTTAGCGTTTTTAGTGTTTTTTGGTGTAGGGTTTAGGGCTTAGGCTTTTTTAGATTTTTATGTTTTGGGATTTTAAAAGGCTTTTTAGGGTTCTTTAATGTTTAGATTTTCTTAGGGTTTAGGATTTCTTAGTGTTTATTAGGGCTTAAGGTTTAGGGTTTAGTGTTTAGGGTTTAGGATCTCCTAGGGTTTCTTAGGGCTTAGGCTTTAAGGTTTATCCCTAAGATTTAGAATTTAGAGTTTAGGTCCTAAGGTTTAGAGTTTAGGGTTTCTTATAGTTTAGGGTTTAGGGTTTTTAAAGAGTTTTCTGAGGTTTAAGGCTTAGCGCTTAGGGTTTTTTTATGTTATTTTAGGTTTAGGTTTTTAAAGGGTTTTAAAAAAAAATTAGGTTTAGCGTTTATTAAGGTTTTTTTAGTGTTTAGTGTTTCTTAAGGTTTAGGGTTTCTTAGGGCTTAGGGTTTAGGATTTCATAAGGTTTCTTATGGCTTAGGGTTTAGGATTTCTTAGGGCTTAGACTTTAAGGTTTAGTCCTAATATTTAGGGTTTAGGGTTTATTAGGGCCTAGGATTTATGGTTTAACTCCAATATTTAGGGTTTAGGGTTTAGGCCCTAAGATTTATGGATTAGGGTTTCTTAAGGTTTAGGGTTTAGGCCCTTAAGCTTAGGGTTTGGGGTTTCTTAGGGTTTAGGGATTAAGGTTTCTTAGGGTTTAGGATTTAGGGTTTAGGGTTTAGGGTTTTAGGGTTATGATTTTTTTTAGTTTTTTAGGGTTAAGGGTTTAGGGATTGGGTTTTTTTTTAGGGTTTTTCTGGTTTAGGGTTTTTGAATGTTTTTTTATGGGTTTTTAGGTTTAGGATTTTAAAGGTTTTTTAGGGTTTTTAGGGTTTAGGGTTTAGAATTTCTTAGGATTTAGGATTTCTTATGGTTTCTTAGGGTTTTTTAGGGCTTAGGTTTTACGGTTTTGTGTTTCTTAGGGTTTAGGGCCTAGGGTTTAGCCCTATGATTTAGGTTTTAGGGTTTAGGATTTCTTAGGTTTAGGGTTTAGGGTTTAGGGTTTAGCTTAATAGTTTTCAAGGGTTTTTTACGGTTTAGAGATTAGGGCTTATGATTTATTTAGGGTTTTTCCGTTTAAGGTTTTCTAAGTTATATTATGAATTTTTATGTTTAAGATTTTTTATGGTTTTTAAGGTTTTTTTAGGTCTTAGGGTGTAGGGTTTAGGGTTTCTTAGGATTTAGTTTGTTGGGTTTCTTAGAGCTTAGTGTTTAGTATTTAGGGTTTAGGGTTTCTTAGGGTTTTGGCTTTAGGGTTTAGCCCTAAGATTTAGAGTTTATGCTTTAGGGTTTCTTAGGTTTTAGGGTTTATGATTTTAGGTTAAGGGTTTTTAATTTCTTAAAGAATTTTTTAGGTTTAGGATTTTTAAAAAGTTTTTAGGGTTTTTAAAGGTTTTTTAGGTTTAGGATTTTTTAAGGTATATTAGGTTTAGGATTTTTATGATTTAGGATTACTTAGAATTTGGGGTTTAGGGTTTCTTAAGAATTAGGGCTTAAGGTTTAAGGTTTAGGGTTTCTTAGGGCTTAAGGTTTAGGGTTTAGGGTTTCTTAGGGCTTAAGGTTTAGTGTTTAGCCTTAAAATTTAGGATTTAGTGTTTAGGCCCTAAGGTTTAGGGGTTTCTTGGGATTTATGTTTTTTTTTTAAATAATTAATGGACCTTACCCAAGGATCTCACCCCTTGTGGCGGTCAGGGGTTGAGCCATACACTCCCAAGCCTTAACATTCATAAACAAAATCAAAAGTACAAGGAGGGGGACATACACCTTACCTCCAATCCTATGGTGGTTCATAAGTCAGTTATCCTACTAAGATTAACCAACTCATCCCCGATACTATTAAGAAGAGACCTAATTTCTAAACCTATGAGAGGACTCCTCTCGAAGCAACGAAACTAGGAAACATAAATAAGGGAGACTCTCCACTTACAAAATTAAAAGAGAGAAAAAAAAACACCTAAGCCTATTCAAAGGGCTATTACAGCATAATAGCCACTTTGAATAAGTTAAGAACCCAAAAAATATAGAGAAATCTATATCAAGAATCAACCACAGAACCTAGGGAGGGTGCTTGATTTTCTTCATTTTTTTCCTTATGAAATTCTTTATGCCCATTTTCTCCAATTTGTGACTCCCTTTAGCTATCATTGGCAGTTGTTGGTAAGTATAAAAGTGTTGAATTGTATCACAGTGATGGCTCCACTTGGATAAATAATCAGTTGTACTATTACCTTCTCTATAAATATGTTTGCATTGGAACCATTCTACTTGACTGATGAGTTGCTGAAGATCTCTGAAAATATGCAGTAACTTCCAAGGAAGTTTGTTACTTTGGTCATGACATTTCGTTAGCAAATGAGAGTCAACTTCCAGTGTGATTCTCTTATATCCATACTGAGTGCACCAGTGGATCTCATGGATAGCAGAAAGAAGCTCAGCTTGGTTATTGGTCCCTATACCAAGAGGAATGGAGAAAGCATAGACATTGTTTCCATTCCAATCCCTTAAGATACCTCCTCCACAAATTTTCCCTGGATTGGTCATGGCACTGCCATTAGTGTTCAATTTGTAAGTGGTAGGTTCTGGCTTTTCCTAGCCAACTGAACTGATTCTCACTTCTTGTTTGCAGCCTTCCACCATGATGAGCAAGTGTCTCCAATTATGGGGCCAGTTAACATAAGGAAACATAGTGATGAGAATATGTTTAATGTCCTTAAAGACTAAGATTTTCACCCTCACAATGCTAGACTTTTTAGCCCCATATTTGGTAGAACACCTCTTTTTCCATAGGTTCCAGCTTATAAATAGAGGTATAGCCTGTATCATGAACTTGTGGACCTCATTTTTTGCTTCAATAGACCACCAGCCTAAAATTAGGTTTCTTAGAGAACAATGGTTGTGGGTTTTTTCAAAGAAAGCTGAGTAGAAACTCAAGATGTGATTAGAAAAGTTACCCTCCACAAAAACATGCTGAATGTCATCCCACCCAAGTGTAGAACAACAAGAACAAACTGCAGGGTTCTTGCCAAAAACACAATTTTTTTCATTATTAGGAAGCTTCTCTTTCAAAGCTCTCTAGTTAAGAAAAGAGATCTTAAAAGGAATGTGTTTGTGCCATAGGTATTTGCTGACCCAAGTTTTCTTCCCTTTTTTCTTACAAAGTTCCCAGGCTTAGGCATAAGAGAAGTTGCCATCATCAGTTAGGTTCCATATAGGCTCATCCAACACTCCTTCCTGGAAATGAATTTTGGTGCTTAGGATTTGAGGAATTAGTAAGGCTGGAGCATGTTATCTTACCATATTTTCATTCCACTGCCCTCCTTCAATGAATTGAGAGACCTTTATATTATTGAGGCTAGAAACATGCATACTATATTTAGCCTAAGCCCCTTCTCCTAACTAGTCATCCCACCAGAAGGAGCAGTTGCCTGAGTGAATCTTCCACATGATGTGTTTATTAATCATCTTATATTTCTAGACTAATGATTTACCTGTGTCCCATTTTTTGGCCATTGGATTTGCCCTCTGGCAGTATTTGGCCTTTAAAAACTGTCCCCATAAAGAATTCTTGGTTTTGAATATCCACCACTGTTTGAATTGGAGAGAAGTGCAGACATCTTTGAAATGTCTCACACATATACCCCCTTCTTCACAGGATAAATTCATGGATTCCCAAGATGCCCAATGGTACTTTGGCTTATCTTTCTCCCACCCCCAAAAGAAATCAGCTGTTAGCTTTTTGATCTGTTGAATAATAGTTTTGGTGGGAGAAATGGCAGTCAAGGTGTGAATTGGTATAGACTATAGAACATGTTTTGCTACAATAGCCTTTCCTCCAAAGGAGAGGATCTTTGAGTATTATCCACTAATCCTTTTAATCACTTTTGCCACACGTTCTGAGTAATAAATAATTCTTTGGCCTCCAATAAGCAAAGCACATCCCAAATAATTTATAGGACTATCTTTCATACTAAAACCAGTAACCCCCTTGATTAACTCCACGGTAGCAGCAGGTGTTTTTGAAGGCACCATAAAGTGACTTTTAGCGTTGTTGATTAGCTGATCAGAGACCCCTTCATAGACTGTAATAGTGTCCATAACAAGCTGCATAGAACTTCTGGTGGTAAAAGTGAAGATAATCACATCATCAGCAAAGCTTAGGTGATTGATTTGTGGGCCTCTAGGTTCCATCATGAACCCTTTTTAACTCTGGTTGTGATGAAGTTTGTTCAGTAATCTAGAAAATACCTCCGCACCTAAAATAAATAGGGCTTGGGATAGAGGATCTCCTTGCTTGAGACCTATAGCGGATTTAAAAAAACTATGTCTTGTCCCATTGATGATGATAGAGTACCAATTGTTGCTCATGATCCTCCAAACCATATCAATGAAAAATTCACAGAAACCTATACTTCTGAGAACCAAGCATGTGAAGGACCATGAAACTCTGTCATAAGCTTTGGCCATGTCAAGCTTAATCACCACATTATCACCTTCCACATGTCTTTTAATGTCATGAATAATTTCTTGTGCTAACATGATGTTCTCAGTTATGCTCTTGCCTTTAGCAAACCCGATTGATTACTGGATATAAGATTAGGAAGAATTGGAGCAAATCTAAGACAAAGGAACTTGGATATAATTTTGTTGGTAAAATTGCTCAGGCTAATAGGTCTTAATTCAGAGAAACTATTGGGATGCTCAATTTTAGGAAGGAGAACCATGCATGCATGGGACATATATTTAGGAATACACTGACCACAGAAGAAGCTTTGAATGGCATCTAATAGGTCTGTTTTGATAATTTCCCAGCATGCTTGACAGAATTTTCCTCCAAATCCATCAGGGCCTGCTGCTGAGTGAGGATTCATTGAGAAAATAACATGTTTCAACTCCTCCAAGGAAGGCATTTATTTGAGGGATTGGTTCTGCTCAAAGTTCACCATTCTAGGGATGCATTAAATCACCTCCTCATTTATCCTCTGATCATAACCTGTAAACATACTTTGGAAATATTCACTGGAAGCCTTGGCAATGTTGTCATCCCCTTGAACCCATTCATCTTCCCCTATACAAAATTTGTAAAGAAACAACCTTCTTCTCCTCCCTCTCATCAGTGTATGGAAGTATTTGGAATTAGCATCTCCATTCTTGAACCAGTGTAATTGAGTCTTCTGCTTCAACATAGATTCCTCCAGCTTGAGATATCTGATATATTTAGCATTGAGCTGATCGAGCTGGGCTCTTTTTGACTCTGTGTTGTCAATCATAACCTCCTCCTCAATACTCTTGACTTGTTCTTCATACTCTTTAACAATAGCAAAAACATCCCCAAATTCTTTCTTGGACCAATTGCTCAGAGTAGAAGACAATCTCTTCATTTTCTGGTGTAGAATCCACATAGGATCTCCAGTAACTTTCCTGTCCCAACATTGCTTGACAGTGTTCATAAATCCTTCATGTTCTACCCACACATTCAGAAACTTAAAATACTTAACCTTATGGTCAGGTCTTATCATAAGCTCCATCAATAAAGGACTGCGGTCAGAACCCACAGAAGGCAAGTGAGCTAAGGTTGTTTGAGGCATGGTCTCAAGTCACTTGTCATTTACCATGGCTCTATCAAATCTTTTCCAGATTCTAGCTTCTTCTTTTCTTTGATTACACCAAGTATAATGTTGCCCTGTGTATCCAATATCAGTCAAGCTACATGCTTCAATAATTCTAATGAAATCAAAAATCTTATTCATATTGTAGGGGTTGCCCCCTAATTTTTCTTCAGGAGAAGTGACCACATTAAAATCTCCAATAGTACATCAAGGCATATCCAAACTTGAAATATGCAAGAGTCTATCCCAAAGTGATCTTCTAAGATAATCTCTGCACTTAGCATAAATGATAGAGATTAGGAACTGACCAGGGAAATTCACATGCTTCACCTCCCCTGTAACTTGTTGTTCATCAGCTTCCAGAATGGTACACCTGAACTCATTAGTCCAAAATAACCATATTTTGCCATTGGAGTTGCAAAAGGCATTCTCCATACTTAACTGAATTTTATACTATTGAATTTAAGAATTATCAGCAAATGGTTCCAAAATAGCAATCATATCAAGGTTATGAAGTTTCTTGAGAATTTGGAGTCTTTCCGAAGATTCATGGGTGTTGATACTCCTAGCATTCCAACATAAGGTTCTAATCATTAAAAACCATTGCTTTTGGACCTAGTGTTTGTTCTACTAGAGGTAGCAGTTGTATTGGTTGTTTCTTTCTGTTGTTTCCTTCCCCTGGGAGACAATCCCTGTTGTTCAGTAACCTGTTGCACTTCCTCTTGGAATTCATGTTGAAGTGTAGTGAATTGTGTAAGATTAAGGATTACTTTTCTCGCTTTTTAGAACACCTGTCATTTAACTTTTAAGCAATAAGCAGTTCACTTTTCTTCATCGTGATTCTTGGTGCATCACCTATCTTGTGGCCATCTGTAGCGCTAGATCATGTTATACAGATCAAAGTCAACAAGGAGAGAAATATTACAGCAGATCCTTGTTGCAGTAAAACAAGAACACATTTGTTGGACTAACATTATAGGCAGATCCTTGTCACGTTGAAAATATTATGAGACAGAGGTACCCATGGAATTTTTCTATTCGATATATCGAGCAAATAAGATTTCAGTAACACATGAAAAGAATGTGAAACTTAAGTTAATGAAAGATTTGAATGGAGTTCAAATTTGTTACCTCAACAGCTGCCCATATGTGACTTAACTTTTCTTGCTTAATATCAGTCCACGAGTTACTCCCAATGGACATATATTACAGTCACGAACAATTTTTCCCAAATACCTCAAAAACAATTTGCTATTTTTTCCAACAGTTTGATTATTGTAAAATGTTACTTTCAGCTTTTCTCTGTTTTCAAGTGGAGCAACTTCTTTGCACATATTGCTCCTTCTAACTCTTCTTACCTTTGTAGGATTAGATGAACCTACAGTGTATAATTTAGTAAAAACTATAGGAATCAAATTTAGTTTTACAAATTAATAATATATGGATTTGTACCTTTTTCAGTTGTTTGAGAGTGTTTCATAACTTAATCAATAGATGGAGGCAACGAAATATTAGTTTGTGTATCCTCTTTCTCAAGAATCAATTTATCCACTCTTTCCATTTCTTGACTAGACGACATGGTCGAATTCGCTCTTGTGCCTTTATAAGAAGTTTTGATATGTTGATTAGCATAAAGAGCACTCTTGTTGATAAATCCCACCACAGATTCAGAGGTCATGGAGTTGTTATGTTTCATTCCCATTCCTTTACTAGTAGACAAAGTAGAGCTTTGAAGTCCTTGTCCTCGCCCCTTTCCTATAGAACCTAGAGAAAATGAATCATATTACCAATACTTTAGCATAGTGTTTCAGAGAGCAAGAAGATAAAAAAAATTTACAAGTACTTGCGGAGAAGATTAGATTGTGAAACAGAAAAAACTTAGCATAATAGAGAAATTTAAAAAGTAATACAAAGCAGAAGAAAAAATGGGGTCAGCCATGAAGTAGGAAAAATCTGTGAGATTTATGAAAGTAAGATAGTGACGCTGCTAATTTTTTGGTGCACATAAGCTGGAGAAGTGAAGTTATGTATACATGTTTCAGCATATCAGCATGTTTCATCCTCTTCTTTAACTAGGCAGTAATTAAGAAGTAATTTACACAGAAGTGCACCTGAAGTGTTTCCTTTTTACTATCAACAATTTTTACTAGGCAAAGAGTTAATATTTCAAGAGTATTGAAGACTACACCAAATATGATTAGAAAGAAACACTAGAACAAGTTTAAGATAGAAGTGGTGATTGCTCTTTGGGGAGCTTCGATGTATTACATCTATAAAGTAAGGTACTGAAAATAGTTCAAAGGTATTAAAGACAAACTTGAACTTTTTTTTGAAAATACTGCTGATTTCAAAAAATCATACTTATCTCGACTTCTTGGGTGTATTGATTACCTAGATTAGTTGATGCATTAGTTGAAGGGCTAATTTGCTTGTTCTCTTTCTCAAGATCGATGGAGTATTTTTCCCAAATACCTCAAAAACAATTTGCTATTTTTTCCAACAGTTTGATTATTGTAAAATGTTACTTTCAGCTTTTCTCTGTTTTCAAGTGGAGCAACTTCTTTGCACATATTTCTCCTTCTACCTCTTCTTACCTTTGTAGGATTAGATGAACCTACAGTGTATAATTTAGTAAAAACTATAGGAATCAAATTCAGTTTTACAAATTAATAATATATGGATTTGTACCTTTTTCAGTTGTTTGAGAGTGTTTCATAACTTAATCAATAGATGGAGGCAACGAAATATTAGTTTGTGTATACTCTTTCTCAAGAATCAATTTATCCACTCTTTCCATTTCTTGACTAGACGACATGGTCGAATTCGCTCTTGTGCCTTTATAAGAAGTTTTGATATGTTGATTAGCATAAAGAGCACTCTTGTTGATAAATCCCACAACAGATTCAGAGGTCATGGAGTTGTTATGTTTCATTCCCATTCATTTACTAGTAGACCAAGTAGAGCTTTTAAGTCCTTGTCCTCGCCCCTTCCCTATAGAACCTAGAGAAAATGAAATATATTATCAATACTTTAGCATAGTGTTTCAGAGAGCAAGAAGCTGAAAAAAATTGACAAGTACTTGCGGAGAAGATTAGATTGTGAAAAATAAAAAACATAGCATAATAGAGAAATTTAAAAAGTAATACAATGCAGAGGAAAAAATGGGCTCAGCCATGAAGTAGGAAAAATCTGTGAGATTTAAGAAAGTAAGATAGTGACGCTGCTAATTTTTTGGTGCACATAAGCTGGAGAAGTGAAGTTATGTATACATGTTTCAGCATATCAGCATGTTTCATCCTCTTCTTTAACTAGGCAGTAATTAAGAAGTAATTTACACAGAAGTGCACCTGAAGTGTTTCCTTTTTACTATCAACAATTTTTACTAGGCAAAGAGTTAATATTTCAAGAGTATTGAAGACTACACCAAATATGATTAGAAAGAAACACTAGAACAAGTTTAAGATAGAAGTGGTGATTGCTCTTTGGGGAGCTTCGATGTATTACATCTATAAAGTAAGGTACTGAAAATAGTTCAAAGGTATTAAAGACAAACTTGAACTTTTTTTTGAAAATACTGCTGATTTCAAAAAATCATACTTATCTCGACTTCTTGGGTGTATTGATTACCTAGATTAGTTGATGCATTAGTTGAAGGGCTAATTTGCTTGTTCTCTTTCTCAAGATCGATGGAGTATTTTTCCCAAATACCTCAAAAACAATTTGCTATTTTTTCCAACAGTTTGATTATTGTAAAATGTTACTTTCAGCTTTTCTCTGTTTTCAAGTGGAGCAACTTCTTTGCACATATTTCTCCTTCTACCTCTTCTTACCTTTGTAGGATTAGATGAACCTACAGTGTATAATTTAGTAAAAACTATAGGAATCAAATTCAGTTTTACAAATTAATAATATATGGATTTGTACCTTTTTCAGTTGTTTGAGAGTGTTTCATAACTTAATCAATAGATGGAGGCAACGAAATATTAGTTTGTGTATACTCTTTCTCAAGAATCAATTTATCCACTCTTTCCATTTCTTGACTAGACGACATGGTCGAATTCGCTCTTGTGCCTTTATAAGAAGTTTTGATATGTTGATTAGCATAAAGAGCACTCTTGTTGATAAATCCCACAACAGATTCAGAGGTCATGGAGTTGTTATGTTTCATTCCCATTCATTTACTAGTAGACCAAGTAGAGCTTTTAAGTCCTTGTCCTCGCCCCTTCCCTATAGAACCTAGAGAAAATGAAATATATTATCAATACTTTAGCATAGTGTTTCAGAGAGCAAGAAGCTGAAAAAAATTGACAAGTACTTGCGGAGAAGATTAGATTGTGAAAAATAAAAAACATAGCATAATAGAGAAATTTAAAAAGTAATACAATGCAGAGGAAAAAATGGGCTCAGCCATGAAGTAGGAAAAATCTGTGAGATTTAAGAAAGTAAGATAGTGACGCTGCTAATTTTTTGGTGCACATAAGCTGGAGAAGTGAAGTTATGTATACATGTTTCAGCATATCAGCATGTTTCATCCTCTTCTTTAACTAGGCAGTAATTAAGAAGTAATTTACACAGAAGTGCACCTGAAGTGTTTCCTTTTTACTATCAACAATTTTTACTAGGCAAAGAGTTAATATTTCAAGAGTATTGAAGACTACACCAAATATGATTAGAAAGAAACACTAGAACAAGTTTAAGATAGAAGTGGTGATTGCTCTTTGGGGAGCTTCGATGTATTACATCTATAAAGTAAGGTACTGAAAATAGTTCAAAGGTATTACAGACAAACTTGAACTTTTTTTTGAAAATACTGCTGATTTCAAAAAATCATACTTATCTCGACTTCTTGGGTGTATTGATTACCTAGATTAGTTGATGCATTAGTTGAAGGGCTAATTTGCTTGTTCTCTTTCTCAAGATCGATGGAGTTGTTATGTTTAATTCCCATTCCTTTACTAGTAGACCAAATAGAGCTTTGAAGTCCTTGTCCTCGCCCCTTCCCTATAGAACCTAGAGAAAATGAATTATATTACCAATACTTTAGCATAGTATTTCAGAGAGCAAGAAACTGAAAAAAATTGACACGTACTTGCGGAAAATATTAGATTGTGAAACATAAAAAACATAGCATAATAGAGAAATTTAAAAAGTAATACAATGCAGAGGAAAAAATGGGCTCAGCCATGAAGTAGGAAAAATCTATGAGATTTATGAAAGTAAGATAGTGACGTTACTAATTTTTTGGTGCACATAAGCTAGAGATGTGAAGTTATGTATACATGTTTCAGCATATCAGCATGTTTCATCCTCTTCTTTAACTAGGCAGTAATTAAGAAGTAATTTACACAGAAGTGCACCTGAAGTGTTTCCTTTTTACTATCAACAATTTTTACTAGGCAAAGAGTTAATATTTCAAGAGTATTGAAGACTACACCAAATATGATTAGAAAGAAACACTAGAACAAGTTTAAGATAGAAGTGGTGATTGCTCTTTGGGGAGCTTCGATGTATTACATCTGTAAAGTAAGGTACTGAAAATAGTTCAAAGATATTACAGACAAACTTGAACTTTTTATTGAAAATACTGCTGATTTCAAAAAATCATACTTATCTCGACTTCTTGGGTGTATTGATTACCTAGATTAGTTGATGCATTAGTTGAAGGGCTAATTTGCTTGTTCTCTTTCTCAAGATCGATGGAGTTGTTATGTTTAATTCCCATTCCTTTACTAGTAGACCAAATAGAGCTTTGAAGTCCTTGTCCTCGCCCCTTCCCTATAGAACCTAGAGAAAATGAATTATATTACCAATACTTTAGCATAGTGTTTTAGAGAGCAAGAAGCTGAAAAAAATTGACACGTACTTGCGGAAAAGATTAGATTGTGAAACATAAAAAACATAGCATAATAGAGAAATTTAAAAAGTAATACAATGCAGAGGAAAAAATGGGCTCAGCCATGAAGTAGGAAAAATCTATGAGATTTATGAAAGTAAGATAGTGACGCTACTAATTTTGTGGTGCACATACGCTAGAGATGTGAAGTTATGTATACATGTTTCAGCATATCAGCATGTTTCATCCTCTTCTTTAACTAGGCAGTAATTAAGATGTAATTTATATAGAAGTGCACCTGAAGTGTTCCCTTTTTAATATCTATAAATTTTACTTGGCAAAGAGTTAATATTTCAAGAGTATGATTAGAAACAAATACTAGAAGAAGTTTAAGATGGAAGTGGTTACTCTTTGGGGAGCTACGATGTCTTACATCTGTAAAGTAAGGACCTAAAAATAGTTCAAAGGTATTACAGACAAACTTGACCTTTTTTTTGAAAATATTGCTGATTTCAAAAAATCATACTTATCTCGACTTCTTGGGTGTATTGATTACCTAGATTAGTTGATGCATTAGCTGAAGGGCTAATTTGCTTGTTCTCTTTCTCAAGATCGATGGAGTTGTTATGTTTAATTCCCATTCCTTTACTAGTAGACCAAATAGAGCTTTGAAGTCCTTGTTCTCGCCCCTTCCCTATAGAACCTAGAGAAAATGAATTACATTTCCAATACTTTAGCGTAGTGTTTCAGAGAGCAAGAAGCTGAAAAAAATTGACACGTACTTGCGGAAAAGATTAGATTGTGAAACATAAAAAACATAGCATAATAGAGAAATTTAAAAAGTAATACAATGCAGAGGAAAAAATGGGCTCAGCCATGAAGTAGGAAAAATCTATGAGATTTATGAATGTAAGATAGTGACGCTACTAATTTTGTGGTGCACATAAGCTGGAGATGTGAAGTTATATATACATGTTTCAGCATATCAGCATGTTTCATCCTCTTCTTTAACTAGGCAGTAATTAAGATGTAATTTATACAGAAGTGCACCTGAAGTGTTGCCTTTTTACTATCTACAAATTTTACTTGGCAAAGAGTTAATATTTCAAGTGTATGATTAGAAACAAACACTAGAAGAAGTTTAAGATGGATGTGGTTACTCTTTGGGGAGCTACGATGTCTTACATCTGTAAAGTAAGGACCAAAAAATAGTTCAAAGGTATTACAGACAAACTTGAACTTTTTTTTGAAAATATTGCTGATTTCAAAAAATCATACTTATCTCGATTTCTTGGGTGTATTGATTACCTAGATTAGGTGATGCATTTAGCTGAAGGGCTAATTTGCTTGTTCTCTTTCTCAAGATCGATGGAGTTGTTATGTTTCATTCCCATTCCATTACTAGTAGACCAAGTAGAGCTTTTAAGTCCTTGTCCTCGCCCCTTCCCTATAGAACCTAGAGAAAATGAAATATATTATCAATACTTTAGCATAGTGTTTCAGAGAGCAAGAAGCTGAAAAAAATTGACAAGTACTTGCGGAGAAGATTAGATTGTGCAAAATAAAAAACATAGCATAATAGAGAAATTTAAAAAGTAATACAATGCAGAGGAAAAAATGGGCTCAGCCATGAAGTAGGAAAAATCTATGAGATTTAAGAAAGTAAGATAGTGACGCTGCTAATTTTTTGGTGCACATAAGCTGGAGAAGTGAAGTTATGTATACATGTTTCAGCATATCAGCATGTTTCATCCTCTTCTTTAACTAGGCAGTAATTAAGAAGTAATTTGCACAGAAGTGCACCTGAAGTGTTTCCTTTTTACTATCAACAATTTTTACTAGGCAAAGAGTTAATATTTCAAGAGTATTGAAGACTACACCAAATATGATTAGAAAGAAACACTAGAACAAGTTTAAGACAGAAGTGGTGATTGCTCTTTGGGGAGCTTCGATGTATTACATCTGTAAAGTAAGGTACTGAAAATAGTTCAAAGGTATTACAGACAAACTTGAACTTTTTTTTGAAAATACTGCTGATTTCAAAAAATCATACCTATCTCGACTTCTTGGGTGTATTGATTACCTAGATTAGTTGATGCATTAGTTGAAGGGCTAATTTGCTTGTTCTCTTTCTCAAGATCGATGGAGTTGTTATGTTTAATTCCCATTCCTTTACTAGTAGACCAAATAGAGCTTTGAAGTCCTTGTCCTCGCTCCTTCCCTATAGAACCTAGAGAAAATGAATTATATTACCAATACTTTAGCATAGTATTTCAGAGAGCAAGAAGCTGAAAAAAATTGACACGTACTTGCGGAAAATATTAGATTGTGAAACATAAAAAACATAGCATAATAGAGAAATTTAAAAAGTAATACAATGCAGAGGAAAAATGGGCTCAGCCTTGAAGTAGGAAAAATCTATGAGATTTATGAAAGTAAGATAGTGACGTTACTAATTTTTTGGTGCACATAAGCTGGAGATGTGAAGTTATGTATACATGTTTCAGCATATCAGCATGTTTCATCCTCTTCTTTAACTAGGCAGTAATTAAGAAGTAATTTACACAGAAGTGCACCTGAAGTGTTTCCTTTTTACTATCAACAATTTTTACTAGGCAAAGAGTTAATATTTCAAGAGTATTGAAGACTACACCAATTATGATTAGAAAGAAACACTAGAACAAGTTTAAGACAGAAGTGGTGATTGCTCTTTGGGGAGCTTCGATGTATTACATCTGTAAAGTAAGGTACTGAAAATAGTTCAAAGGTATTACAGACAAACTTGAACTTTTTTTTGAAAATACTGCTGATTTCAAAAAATCATACTTATCTCGACTTCTTGGGTGTATTGATTACCTAGATTAGTTGATGCATTAGTTGAAGGGCTAATTTGCTTGTTCTCTTTCTCAAGATCGATGGAGTTGTTATGTTTAATTCCCATTCCTTTACTAGTAGACCAAATAGAGCTTTGAAGTCCTTGTCCTCGCCCCTTCCCTATAGAACCTAGAGAAAATGAATTATATTACCAATACTTTAGCATAGTATTTCAGAGAGCAAGAAGCTGAAAAAAATTGACACGTACTTGCGGAAAATATTAGATTGTGAAACATAAAAAACATAGCATAATAGAGAAATTTAAAAAGTAATACAATGCAGAGGAAAAAATGGGCTCAGCCATGAAGTAGGAAAAATCTATGAGATTTATGAAAGTAAGATAGTGACGTTACTAATTTTTTGGTGCACATAAGCTGGAGATGTGAAGTTATGTATACATGTTTCAGCATATCAGCATGTTTCATCCTCTTCTTTAACTAGGCAGTAATTAAGAAGTAATTTACACAGAAGTGCACCTGAAGTGTTTCCTTTTTACTATCAACAATTTTTACTAGGCAAAGAGTTAATATTTCAAGAGTATTGAAGACTACACCAAATATGATTAGAAAGAAACACTAGAACAAGTTTAAGACAGAAGTGGTGATTGCTCTTTGGGGAGCTTCGATGTATTACATCTGTAAAGTAAGGTACTGAAAATAGTTCAAAGGTATTACAGACAAACTTGAACTTTTTTTGAAAATACTGCTGATTTCAAAAAATCATACTTATCTCGACTTCTTGGGTGTATTGATTACCTAGATTAGTTGATGCATTAGTTGAAGGGCTAATTTGCTTGTTCTCTTTCTCAAGATCGATGGAGTTGTTATGTTTAATTCCCATTCCTTTACTAGTAGACCAAATAGAGCTTTGAAGTCCTTGTCCTCGCCCCTTCCCTATAGAACCTAGAGAAAATGAATTATATTACCAATACTTTAGCATAGTATTTCAGAGAGCAAGAAGCTGAAAAAAATTGACACGTACTTGCGGAAAATATTAGATTGTGAAACATAAAAAACATAGCATAATAGAGAAATTTAAAAAGTAATACAATGCAGGGGAAAAAATGGGCTCAGCCTTGAAGTAGGAAAAATCTATGAGATTTATGAAAGTAAGATAGTGACGTTACTAATTTTTTGGTGCACATAAGCTGGAGATGTGAAGTTATGTATACATGTTTCAGCATATCAGCATGTTTCATCCTCTTCTTTAACTAGGCAGTAATTAAGAAGTAATTTACACAGAAGTGCACCTGAAGTGTTTCCTTTTTACTATCAACAATTTTTACTAGGCAAAGAGTTAATATTTCAAGAGTATTGAAGACTACACCAAATATGATTAGAAAGAAACACTAGAACAAGTTTAAGACAGAAGTGGTGATTGCTCTTTGGGGAGCTTCGATGTATTACATCTGTAAAGTAAGGTACTGAAAATAGTTCAAAGGTATTACAGACAAACTTGAACTTTTTTATTGAAAATACTGCTGATTTCAAAAAATCATACTTATCTCGACTTCTTGGGTGTATTGATTACCTAGATTAGTTGATGCATTAGTTGAAGGGCTAATTTGCTTGTTCTCTTTCTCAAGATCGATGGAGTTGTTATGTTTAATTCCCATTCCTTTACTAGTAGACCAAATAGAGCTTTGAAGTCCTTGTCCTCGCCCCTTCCCTATAGAACCTAGAGAAAATGAATTATATTACCAATACTTTAGCATAGTATTTCAGAGAGCAAGAAGCTGAAAAAAATTGACACGTACTTGCGGAAAATATTAGATTGTGAAACATAAAAAACATAGCATAATAGAGAAATTTAAAAAGTAATACAATGCAGAGGAAAAAATGGGCTCAGCCTTGAAGTAGGAAAAATCTATGAGATTTATGAAAGTAAGATAGTGACGTTACTAATTTTTTGGTGCACATAAGCTGGAGATGTGAAGTTATGTATACATGTTTCAGCATATCAGCATGTTTCATCCTCTTCTTTAACTAGGCAGTAATTAAGAAGTAATTTACACAGAAGTGCACCTGAAGTGTTTCCTTTTTACTATCAACAATTTTTACTAGGCAAAGAGTTAATATTTCAAGAGTATTGAAGACTACACCAAATATGATTAGAAAGAAACACTAGAACAAGTTTAAGACAGAAGTGGTGATTGCTCTTTGGGGAGCTTCGATGTATTACATCTGTAAAGTAAGGTACTGAAAATAGTTCAAAGGTATTACAGACAAACTTGAACTTTTTTTTGAAAATACTGCTGATTTCAAAAAATCATACTTATCTCGACTTCTTGGGTGTATTGATTACCTAGATTAGTTGATGCATTAGTTGAAGGGCTAATTTGCTTGTTCTCTTTCTCAAGATCGATGGAGTTGTTATGTTTAATTCCCATTCCTTTACTAGTAGACCAAATAGAGCTTTGAAGTCCTTGTCCTCGCCCCTTCCCTATAGAACCTAGAGAAAATGAATTATATTACCAATACTTTAGCATAGTATTTCAGAGAGCAAGAAGCTGAAAAAAATTGACACGTACTTGCGGAAAATATTAGATTGTTAAACATAAAAAACATAGCATAATAGAGAAATTTAAAAAGTAATACAATGCAGAGGAAAAATGGGCTCAGCCATGAAGTAGGAAAAATCTATGAGATTTATGAAAGTAAGATAGTGACGTTACTAATTTTTTGGTGCACATAAGCTGGAGATGTGAAGTTATGTATACATGTTTCAGCATATCAGCATGTTTCATCCTCTTCTTTAACTAGGCAGAAATTAAGAAGTAATTTACACAGAAGTGCACCTGAAGTGTTTCCTTTTTACTATCAACAATTTTTACTAGGCAAAGAGTTAATATTTCAAGAGTATTGAACACTACACCAAATATGATTAGAAAGAAACACTAGAACAAGTTTAAGACAGAAGTGGTGATTGCTCTTTGGGGAGCTTCGATGTATTACATCTGTAAAGTAAGGTACTGAAAATAGTTCAAAGGTATTACAGACAAACTTGAACTTTTTTTTGAAAATACTGCTGATTTCAAAAAATCATACTTATCTCGACTTTTTGGGTGTATTGATTACCTAGATTAGTTGATGCATTAGTTGAAGGGCTAATTTGCTTGTTCTCTTTCTCAAGATCGATGGAGTTGTTATGTTTAATTCCCATTCCTTTACTAGTAGACCAAATAGAGCTTTGAAGTCCTTGTCCTCGCCCCTTCCCTATAGAACCTAGAGAAAATTAATTATATTACCAATACATTAGCATAGTGTTTCAGAGAGCAAGAAGCTGAAAAAAATTGACACGTACTTGCGGAAATGATTAGATTGTGAAACATAAAAAACATAGCATAATAGATAAATTTAAAAAGTAATACAATGTAGAGGATAAAATGGGCTCAGCCATGAAGTAGGAAAAATCTATGAGATTTATGAAAGTAAGATAGTGACGCTACTAATTTTGTGGTGCACATAAGCTGGAGATGTGAAGTTATGTGTACATGTTTCAGCATATCAGCATGTTTCATCCTCTTCTTTAACTAGGCAGTAATTAAGATGTAATTTATACAGAAGTGCACCTGAAGTGTTCCCTTTTTAATATCTATAAATTTTACTTGGCAAAGAGTTAATATTTCAAGAGTATGATTAGAAACAAACACTAGAAGAAGTTTAAGATGGCAGTGGTTACTCTTTGGGGAGCTACGATGTCTTACATCTGTAAAGTAAGGACCTAAAAATAGTTCAAAGGTATTACAGACAAACTTAAACTTTTTTTTGAAAATATTGCTGATTTCAAAAAATCATACTTATCTCGATTTCTTTGGTGTATTGATTACCTAGATTAGTTGATGCATTAGTTGAAGGGCTAATTTGCTTGTTCTCTTTCTCAAGATCGATGGAGTTGTTATGTTTCATTCCCATTCCTTTACTAGTAGACCAAGTAGAGCTTTTAAGTCCTTGTCCTCACCCCTTCCCTATAGAGCCTAGAGAAAATGAATTATATTACCAATACTTTAGCATAGTGTTTCAGAGAGCAAGAAGCTGAAAAAAATTGACAAGTACTTGCAGAGAAGATTAGATTGTGAAACATAAAAAACATAGCATAATAGAGAAATTTAAAAAGTAATACAAAGCAGAGGAAAAAATGGGCTCAGCCATGAAGTAGGAAAAATCTGTGAGATTTATGAAAGTAAGATAGTGACGCTACTAATTTTTTGGTGCACATAAGCTGGAGATGTGAAGTTATGTGTACATGTTTCAGCATATCAACATGTTTCATCCTCTTCTTTAACTAGGCAATAATTAAGAAGTAATTTACACAGAAGTGCACCTGAAGTGTTTCCATTTTACTATCTACAATTTTTACTAGGCAAAGAGTTAATATTTCAAGAGTATTGAAGACTACACCAAATATGATTAGAAAGAAACACTAGAACAAGTTTAAGACAGAAGTGATGATTGCTCTTTGGGGAGCTACGATGTATTACATATGTAAAGTAAGGACCTAAAAATAGTTCAAAGGTATTACAGACAAACTTGAACTTTTATTTGGAAACATTGCAGATTTCCAAAAACTTACTTATCTCGATTTCTTGGGTGTATTGTTTACCTAGATTAGTTGATGCATTAGCTGAAGGGCTAATTTGCTTGTTCTCTTTCTCAAGATCGATGGAGTTCTTAGGTATCATTCCCATTCCTTGACTATTAGACCAAGTAGAGTTTGTAAGTCCTTGTGATCGACCCTTTCCTACATAACATGGAGAAAACAAATCATATTACCAAAACTTTATTATAGTGTTTCAAAGGGCAAGAAGCTGAAAAAAAATTACAAGTACTTGCAAAGAAGATTAGATTGTGAAACAGAAAAAACATAGCATAATAGAGAAATTGAAAATGTAATACAAAGCAGAGGAAAAAAATGGGCTCAACCATGAAGTAGGAAAAATCTGTGAGATTTATGAAAGTAAGATAGTGTTACTACTAATTTTATTGTGCACATAAGTTGGAGATATAAAGTTATGTATACATGTTTCAGCATATCAACCATGTTTCATCAACGCTTCTTTAACTAGGCAGTAATTAAAAAGTAATTTACAGAGAAGTGCACCTGAAGTGTTTCGTTTTTACTATCGACACTTTTTACTAGGTAAAGAGTTAATATTTCAAGAGTATTGAAGACTACACCGGCTATGATTAGAAAGAAACACTAGAAGAAGTTTAAGACGGAATTGGTGATTGCTCTTTGGGGAGCTACGATGTATTACATCTGTAAAGTAAGGAACTGAAAATAGTTCAAAGGTATTACAGACAAACTCGAACATTTATTTGAAAACATTGCAGATTTCCGAAAATCTTACTTATCTCGACTTCTTAGGTGTATTGTTTACCTAGATTAGTTGATGCATTAGCTGAAGGGCTAATTTGCTTGTTTTCTTTCTCAAGATCGGTGAAGTTCTTCGGTATAATTCCAATTCCTTGACTAGTAAACAAAGTAGAGTTTGTAAGTCCTTGTCCTCGACCCTTTCCTACATAATATGGAGAAAACAAATCATATTACCAATACTTTAGAATATTCTTTTTGAGAGTCAGAAGTTATAAGAAATGACAATGGCTCAAAAAGAAGATCAAATTTTGAGACAGAAAAAAATAGAGCATTATATTGAAACAAATAACAAGGGCGCACTTTCACTGTCGACTCGCTTGAGGACAGAAAAGTGATAAAAGTATGTTTCATTTCGCTTTCGTTTTAAGCATTAAAGCACATTATCGTAACAACCTGCTTTAGCACTTAAGTTTATACAACTGTGGCACCTAGTCATTTTAATATTGAATAATAGATTTTGGATAAAAGAGATTTAATACTTTAGATTCACATGTAAAAGATTAGAAATATAGTTTTGAAGATACTTCAGCATTAAAGTTCATACAACTGTTTCACTCAGTGTGCTCTACAAATCTACTTTGGAATACACAATCCCTTCTTAAGCAAAGCTCTCTTTATCTCTTATGTTAAGACTTTCTTAAATCACAAATTAAAAGAACAAGAAGATGGTTCTGAAGTAAAAAATTACATAATGAGCTATTAATATCAATTCTGAACAATATAGTTAAAATATCTTACTTGTTTCAATTTCTTGGATGTACTGACTAACTAGATCAGTAGATTCAGAAACAAAACTCTTAGTTGGGAAATTTCTTCTCTCAGCCAAAGATTTAAGCCCTCGTCCTCGTCCCTTTCCAATAGCACCAGGTGCGACAAATGTATATCTGATAGTACTCTTCATAAATGGGTGAACCTCATTTTCAGTCTTCAATGGTTTCATCTTGAACCTTCAAAAAGAGCCAAAAATAAAAAATAATAAGAAAAAATTTACGACAATGTAGGAATAAAAGAAATCATGCCATCGTAAAGTGTAACATGTTCTTTTACGTTTTTTTTTGTGAAGGACTTCCTAACTCTACAATATCATAATCCATTTGTTCCACAATCTCATAAGAATCACGAGGTTGAGTCTTCCTCACTACTTGCCAACCTTTGTTGGAATTATCATTAGCATAAAACACTTGAGATGCTTGGTCCTCTAAAACAAATGGCTCTTTTGTTTTCAAGAATCTATTCAGATTAACACTCACAAAATCATACTCATCTTTCCTAACTCCTTCTATTTCATCATACATATCAAACCAGTTACAACGAAATAAAATCACTCTTCTATCCATGACAAATTGCAACTCAATCACATCTGTTAAAACTCCATAGTAATCAAGGTTCTCACTATCTTTATCATTCTCACCCAATACAACGACACAACAATTTTGAGTCCTTAGCTTTTAATCATAATCTTCTACATGAAATCTATATCCATTAACAATGTAACCATTAGAATGCATCAAATATCAGGTAAGACTGCGTGAAAGCGAGAGCAGATCTTCCACGATACGACTACCATCTCCTTTATGCAATTGTGCAACCTATCATCAGATTAGGATGATTACTTTAGAATTTGTATTACAATATTAAAATATCAAATTTTATGTTTATGTATTACTCACCCTATCTTTAAACCAATCAATAAATTGTCGATTCCATTCTACATCAGACAAGTGGAGAGAATTCTCATGAGTTTGTGCAAACTCTCTACAAAATTGAAGTGAACCATAAATTTCATACAAAAAAAGGAAATAATCCTACGAAAATAATAATGAGAAGATATGAAAGAACTCTCCATACTCAAGATATGGTAAGACTTCATCACAATTCTTCAGTCTGTATATGTGTGCTCGTTCTAATTCATCTGCTTTAAGCTCAAATGGAGTTTTTGCTCCAAAAATTTTTTTGGGTTGACAAAACAGTGATAAACCTCCATTAGATTGCTTTAAACCCCCATCATAATTGCATTCAGGCTGATTAAATTTTGTGTCAATTCTATGTAGATACCTTGAGCATAAGGTAATACATTCATTTGCAATATAGCCCTCTGCAATACAACCTTCAGGACATGCCCTATTACCAATGACAGATTTGAGAAAATATAACCATTGCTCCACAGGATAAATCCATCGATAATGAATCGGTCCAGCAATCTTAACTTCAGTAGCTAAATGAATAGGTAAGTGAACCATGACATCAAAAAATGAAGGAGGGAAGACCTTTTCTAACTTGAAAAGTGTAATGGGAATTTAAGCTTCAATATGTTCCAAGTTATCAATTCTCAACTCCTTTGATCCAAGCACACTAAAAAATAAAGATAACTCAATAAGCGGTTCACACACTTCTTTGGATAACATACCACGAAGTGAAAGAGGGAGTAGATGTTGCGGAAGGACATGACAATCATGACTTTTCAACGCAGATATCTTGTGATCTTTCAGGTTCACACATTGAGAAATATTAGATGAAAATCCATCAGCAACCTTTAAATTCTTTAGGAAAAGACATAACTTGTGCTTATCTTCGGGAGACAATGTGTAGCATGCAGTTGGAACTTCAATTTTCTCCCCCTTTTGGATAGGGTGCAATTTCGGCCTAATGTTCATTTCTTGCAAATCTAACCGAGTTTTAATTGTGTCCTTGGTCTCTCCTTTGACATTAATGATTGTCCCCATAATATTATCACATATATTTTTTTCAATATGCATAACATCCAAATTATGTCGCAACAAGAGACTCTTCCAATATGGAAGTTCAAAAAAGACTCTGTTTTTGTTCCAATTATCCTTTCGATCTTCATGTGATATTTTCTTCCTTTTCTTTGGATCCTTTGATAATTGTAGCCCTTCAAGATCTTGCACTTGATTAATTATCTCAATACCAGAATGCATTTGTAGCGGCGGTCTTTTCTCCTCTGTACCATCAAATGAATTCTTCTCATTCCTCCATTTCTGATTATGAGGAAGATAAGGTCGATGACCCATATAACACTGCTTCTTACCATTAGCTAATCGAGTTGAAGAAGTGTCTTTATTGCAACATGGACATGCTAGTTTTCCTTTTGTACTCCATCCAGATAAATTTTCATATGCTGGAAAGTCATTGATGGTCCACAACAAAGAAGCATGCAACTTAAAATTCTTTATAGCTGGCACATCATAGGTCTCAATACCAACTTCCCACAATTCCTTCAATTCCTCTATTAAAGGTTGAAGATATGTATCAATTGCATCTCCTGGGCCATTTGGACCAGGAATAAGCATTGACAAAATAAAATTTCTTGTTTCATGCATAACCAAGGTGGTAAATTATAAGGAATAAGAACCACAGGTCAAATACTATGTGAGGGTTTTGAATTTTGGAATGGCTGAAATCCATCACTAGCAAGTACAAGTCGAACATTACAAGGCTCGACCGCAATTGAAGGATGAAGTTCATCAAATGACTTCCATGCCATTGAATCAGCTGGGTGCCTCATTATTCCATCATCAACTCTTTTATCCTTATTCCATGTCATAAGAGCAGATGTCTTTGTAGACATAAACAACCTCTGAAGTCTAGGCTTAAAAGGAAAATAGCGTAAACTCTTTGATGCTATCCTTTTTCCTTTTTTATTCCTTGTTTCTCCACTATGTGCAACTATCTTCCATTTGGACGCCCCACAAATTTTTCAAGAATCGGGTTGGCTATCCTCCTTCCAATATAACATGCAATCATTAGTACAAATATCAATCTTGTTGTAAGAAAGGTCGAGTTCTTTAATTATCTTCTTTGCCTCATAATATGAGTTTGGCAAATTGGTGCCATCAGCAACAAATCCTCTTTCAACATTTTCAATAACTTTGTAAATGACGCATTACTCCAACGACCCATACTTTTTATGTGAAGCAATTTAATCAAAGAGGAAAGCTTTGAAGCTTTGGAATTTTGATATAGTGGCTACTCGAAATCCTTTAAGAGGCTGTAAATTTTTTTTGCTTCAACATTTGGTTCCTCCTCAAGTAAATCATCACCATCAGTGTGTGTAGTTTCTTCATCATGATTAGGATATAAATCTCTTAACAGTTCTTCTACTTCTTCCTCACTCTCTCATTCTTCTACTTCATCACCATCTTCAGATTCAAATTCAAATTCAGATTCAGATTCAGACAATGGCGCACCCAAACGTTCTCCATGGTGATACAAAAAAGTATAATTCTTAATTATTCCATATACGAGCAAATGTGTCTCAACTATTTTACGAGCCCTTAAAGTTGTATTGTAACATTTGACACATGGACATCGTATTTCATATTCTTCTCCTATTTTTTGAAAAGCATAATCCAAAAACATTCGCAGTGCGCCTTCTAAATAGGTTTCATCAAGACAATGGTCAACTAGTTTCATCCATTGCTTACTAGGAGCCATAACCTTGAAAAGTACATAAAAGTTAGATTAAAAAAGATAAAGGATAAGAAAAATACTAAGATCCATACAACTTGTTATAATTAGATGCACAAAACAGAAATGTGTGTTATCATTGATACACCATTGGTTAAAACGTATACTATCTGTCTAAAGGCATTATTCATGGTGTTTCATTTAACTCATCTTAAGATAAGATATGATGGAGTATCTAATTATCTGATAGGGAGGCTTATTGTACAACTTTCTCAAATCACTTGTGACTTTTTGGATTCCAAAAATGAATGAAATACAATCTTTCAACAAAACAATTAATCAGATTGCACTAAGAAACATAAAAGATTACTTATTTTAAAGCATGTAATCTTCTCTATCTTTGTACTTACACAAAATAGTCGTTTGTGATTAAAAAAAATCCTGTTTGTAGTCGCTTGTGATTAAAAAGTCTCGACTCATAACTAGGTTCTCCTAAAGTTGAGAATGACTTAGTTGCATCCTTAAACTAATACATAAAAAAAGAATCAAGAGAACTAGTAATTGCAACTATATGCTACATTGGCTATAAGTTCAAACTCAAGAACACTACATTTTCCCTCACTAAATCGTAATAGAGGTAAATATTTGTTTAAGTTTGAACAGGAAGTTTAAATTCATATATATCGATTTATTAGTCATACAGCTGCACAAATACAAGTATACAATGGTACCTTGATGCCTAATACTAAGCAAAATTTTAGGCTCAGCTGGGCAGGACTTGATTCGGGTGAAAAACATTCAAATAACACTCGAAAATATACTATATTTGTAGTTGACTTGGCAGCTGATGTCACAGATTACATGTTTCAGAAGATATTCAAGGCCAATTATTCCTCAATCAATGGAGCTAAGGTCGTAACAGATAGAGAAACATGGCACATAATAGGTTGTCAATTTGTTTGATTTGGGGATGAAACGGAGCAGTTACACACTATGACTCAAAATGAGGATGAACCCTAGTAATATTAATATTTTCATTGAAAACTTTGATTCCAATGTAATAGATGATTACCTCAGGCTAGTTTTTTAAAACTACAGGCAATTAGTTTGTGTAAAGATAACATTAAGCAAGCATTGTCGTTTTGTTCGATTTACCAATCACAGAACTTGTGATCCAAATCAGTTGAGCGTACACTAGAATATGACAATTAGATTTATGCCTACTGATCAGGACCCATCCTACGTAGTGGTATATATAAAACTAGTATGTTATTCATGAAATACTTAGTTTGTTCAAATTATATATACATTCTCTGTGAAATATAAATCTTGACACACATAATACACTTTACAAAATCAAATTATTTATGAGAAATCTCAATCCAATAACCTTCCCACTGATTGTACCACAGAAAAGAGACCAGCTTATAAAACCTTTATCCTATTTATTGTTAACAAAGAGGAAGAAAAAAAGAGCAGCTTGAATACAACAAGAAAAAAATGCCATCAGTAAAACATATGGAAGAAACACACAACTCGATCGGAAGAGGAACCAACCTAGAATTCTTTTTCGAGCAAAGCTAGGATGTAATTCTATTTTGAGCAGAGCAGCAACGATACAAGGAAGAAGACACGATTAGGGCAGAGGAACATCAAGATTAAGTAGAGACAGGTTGAGATTAGGGCAGAGCGACGACCTTGATCAGTTGCAATAGCGATCTTAAGAGCTCAAACTAGGGCAACTTTTAGGACAGGCTACTATTTTGAGAAGGGCTGCTATATATTTTGAGAAAATTTATCGATGATCTTTTCCTTTTAAGCTTATTTAGTATAAAAATTTAAGCGCCTAATTTTTTGTTAAGAATGAAAATTATGATTTTTAATATTTTAGTATAAAAAAATGGCAGAACTTTCTCCCGCTCAAGGCCCTCAATAGAATTTGGGACCAATGAATTAAATTTTTAAGGACTAGATTTAATACCTTCTAAATAAAATGTACAAATAAGGATCGAAATATAATCTCGTCCCAATAGATATACTTTTAGAGACAAGATAATTCACTCGTCCCTAAATGTTGGTCCTAAATAAGGCTTTTTCTTGTAGTGGTTTGTTTGAGAAACTACAAAAAAGCGAGGGTCAGGCTTACTTGGCGAGTCGCCAAATTGCCCCCATCATCGCCCCCATCATCACCCAAATGCATCACCCCTTGAAAGCCAAAAGTAAGGGATATCTTGGAAATTTAGGCGAGGTGAAAGTCAACTGGGCATATCGCCGAGTGGTTCGGCGAGCCTGATTGAGCTCACCCTTTGGACCTCCTGAAAGAATGGATTATCTATTACTTTCGGTGAGTTGAAGCCTATTATGCGCGTCGCCGAGTGGATCGGTGATGTTAGTTCCGTTGCCAACTTTGGCGCAAACTGAGCGGTCTTTAAACCTTTGAAATTCAAATCATCCTTTTTGTTTGAAATTTTAAAATTCTTTGCACTTACCCACAAACTTTAGATTTGTATTTTATAATTTTTGTCGTGTTTGTTGCTTCCATAGTGTCGGTTGGATCGTTTTTACTTCCTCTTTGCTCCGTCCGTCGTAGTTATCTACTTCGAGGTTTGTCTTTCGTGCTTAATTAGATTTCATGTCATTTTTTATGTGCTAAATTGATAGTGTAGTGGGTATTTGATTGTTTAATTGAATTTTATGCTTAAATCGTATGCCCATTGGTTCGTATGTTCTTAATTTGAATTTGAGCATGTTTAAATTCTTTGTTTGGGTGATTTTGTATGAAATTCTTAGGGTAGATGATAAATTGTGCTTGCGGCTTGTTGGGTTGTGTGTGGGTGAAGTGTAAGTAGCTCGAATTCAACCGAATGACATGAATTTGCCCGATAATGGATTGGGTGACAATTTTCTTAAGGGAAAACATTGTTTTGTCGATTTCAAATAGATTGGTGGAATCTGAGTACCCATAGTAGAAATTGGGTAGTGGGTCATTTCCATTTGTTGATAACTGTGTTGAAATTGATGTGTCTTGAGCTGTTAGTTGGAAATCGAAAAAAAATGAGGCGGTGATGCGTTGGATCGATTCGGCGATCTTAAACGAGTTCGCCGAGTTTGCTCGGTGTGTCTCCAAATCTCCTCATTTTTGCCTTTTAGACTTGTCTTCGTGCCGAACTGTTCTGTAATATTCGGTGATGCCTCTATTGCTCACCGAGTGAGCTCGGTGACTCACCGATACGACTTGTTATCACCCTTCCTAACCTGAATTATTGATGATCTATTCTGGAAAATTCGACGATGTCTCTATGCCTCGCCGAACTAACTCACCGACTCGTTCGGTGAGCTTTTCTCAACATTTTGAGAAATCTACTTTCTAACCTATTTTTGATCAAATTTTTACTCGTTTGTGTGCCTTTGCAGGTAATGGCTAGACCTAAGGTTCCAGCTAAAGGCCCACCACCTCGCAAGAGGGTAAAAGGGGTGGAGATAGCAACGGAGATTGAACAACCTAGACCCACTCGCCGTCAAACTTCAAAGGTGGAAGGGAAGGGTAAACAACAAGTGGTAGAAAGCTCTAGCTCGGAGAGCAGTGATCCTTTAATTCAGTTCACATCCACTGAGTCTGAGGGTCAGGAAAAAGGGGAGTCTGGGCTACCATAGCTGAGCTAATCAAGAGGAAGCGATCCGAGTTGCATTCAAAAGTGGCTTATGACCCATTGGCAGCTTCATCAGCCCCACATACATCACCAACACCACAAGCACTAGTGGCTACACAGGCCGCACCTGTGCCTCTCGTGGTGGTCAATCCTCCGCGGTCAATGAACATATTAAAGGTCGAGGGTTTGAGGACAATTCTATGGGAGAAGCGGTTGTCCACAGAAGGTGTAGTGGAAAGGCATCCGGTTGTCTGGGAAATGCTAAAATATCACAAGTTCCAACAGTTCACAAAGCCTCGAAGCCCCTACGTGCCTACATGGGTCTGAGAGTTTTATGCCGCATATGCTGAGTTAATCTCAAAAAGGGAAGAAGAAGGTGCAGTCGATGGCACAAGTCGAGTTTGTGATGGTCCAAATCAAGAAAGTGAAGTGCAGTCAAACAGATATAAATGATGCACTAAACAGTACAGTCTTGGTTCTGCATTCGTGGCCGATAAAATCAAGAAAAAACTCTGGATAATTTTAAGGGGTGGTTGGCCCCATTGGTGAGTGATGCAACACCCCTATGGATTGAGGCGTGAGCCATTCTAAAAAACAAGGACCTCAACATCGCAGCGTAGTATTGGTTCGGGTTCATAACCATCACCCTGATGCCGTCCTACAACGAGTCTATCATCAGGCACCAAAAGACTGCACTTCTAGGATGCATTATGGGTCGGGAGGTTGAACCTGGCCTTAATCATTGAACAGGAAATATTGATTAGGGAAAAACAAAATCATATCTCATTACCCTTCCAAGTCTTGATTAGTGACTTATGTCGGTGTGCAGGTGTACCTTTTGAGACAAAGATGAGTGTTGAGGTCACTCCGACCTTGTCTTGTGACATCCGGAGGATTGAAGCGAAGTACCTCAAGGATGAAGCGGAGTGGAGAAAGAGACCCCCCATGGATACTTCCCCGGTCGTTGATATAGACACTATGGAAATTGGTCTTGTTTCTCCTCCTCCCATAGTTGAGCTCTCAGGTATACCTACCTCCTCGTCTACTCCTTCTCCTATTCCTGTCTCCTTTCCTAGCTCTCGACCCAATTAACACAGGCCATGCTCATTAAAATGGGCAACCGCCCCCATTCGACTGATGTGCAGTCTTCGAGAGTTGAGGCGGCTGTTCCCACTATGATTGAGCATGACATTGTTGCGGCACTTGCTCCCATTCGGGAGGAGTCGGTGGATCAGCACCGATTGATCATGGCGCATGGTCTCGCTTTGGATGAACTTACCACTCAGGTTGCGGTATGTGAAGAGAAGGATGGCAGCACTCCTGAGTTGAGAGCCGTGAAGGCTGATATTGTCTGATTATGGCGAGATGTGGATGAGCTTAAGTCCACTTATATATCTATGTTGTGGGGTAGTGTCGATGTCCCTGAGGACCCTCCAGCTACTATACCCGGAGCCACTGCTGCAGCTGATGATGCCATGGAGGTTGACACCCCTGAGATAGATAAGGAGGGCCTTGCTTCTCATGATAGAGAGGTCTATGTGGATTTAGAGGAACGTGAAGGTGACTTGGTGTGGGCTGCTACGGAGGCTTCGCTTTGTCATACTTCTATGATTAGGTCGAGTGGGTCTAACTCCACAGCTGAGGACGTCACACAACCCTCTGGAGTAGAGTCGGGCACTGATGACCAGGTCGAGGCTATACCACGACACTGGAGCTCACCGCAGGCCTAGCCTGACAGAGGGATCTTCACTCTTCCTCCATTTTATTTCATGTCAATACTTTTGTTTTTATTTTCGCATTGAGCACATTGCTTAGTGTTTTTTGTGGGGTGAAGGCATCTAGGCCTACTCTTTTTTTTAATTATATGTTTGTTTTGATGTTGTGTTGATTGTCGTTTTTGATATTGTTATTTTGGGCATTGTTGATTTCATTCGGAATGAATGTGTTGGTTTCCTTTGACTTCTCTCTTTATTGTTTGCTTGCTGATGAATGTTAGTATGTGAATGAGTGGTGGCTTTTCTTTTGTATATTTGAGTATCGGTTGTGATCACTATAGATGACTTGAATAGTGCTGCTGATGAACGACATGTTTGTGTTAGTCCAACGAGGTAATTTGAGTTTCAAAGTCTTGTGTGAACTCTTAGCATCTCATTGTGACTAGTTGAATGTCGAAGTGAGTCTTGCAATGACCGTTGCACGCAAACTTGACTAGTAGAGTTGTGATCCATAATTTTGTTTTGATGGCATGTGTGGTGAGCTTCAGTTGAAAGGTGTGCATGATGATACCTACAACTTGCCCTGTTGGTCCAATTGATTAGCATTGGTAAATGAAGGAAATGATCTTAGGCCTGAATTTTTAAGAGTGAACCTAATTGATATACCTTTGTTTGGCCACCTTGTGAGTGTGTGAACCCAGCTTGGCACCATTATAGCCTATCCTTTTATTTGGATGGAACATGAACACAATGATTTTAGCTGGTTGTTGAAATTTCCATGTCTTTCCCACTTATAACCTTCGTGAAGCATTGGTTTGTTTGAATAGCCAACTTAGGCCAAAAGCCTAAGTTAAGGGTGTGGTAAGAATGAAGAAAGGATTTGAGCAAGAAGTTTGTAAACTCAATCCTTGGAAAGAAATTTGAGAAAAAGATTGAATCCCTCCATATAAAAAAGGGAGAAAAGAGAGAAGAAAAGAGGCGAAAAGAAAAAAAGAAAAAATTTAAATAAATTCTGCCCATTATTCATTGTTGTGGAAATAAAAAGGGGTTTACCAAAATTTTTTGTGTGCAATGTGTAACACCTCGGATTCTTGAAGAGTGAAAATTTCAGTTTTTCAGAAAATTTCAATGCCACCTACGGTTGCCACCCATAGTTGGTGGTTTGACCTACCAACCGTAGGTGGTGGCCGTGGAGGCCACTATTTTAGGGGCAAATTTTTGGCAACTTCCAGTGTGACCTACCGTTGACACCAACGTCTCATTGGTTGACCTACCAACCATAGGTCAAACCGTTGGTGAGGTAGTCAGGTGAAACTTTAAAAGGGTCTTTTGCTCTTTTCTCCAAATGATTTTATTCCTAAACGAAGTCGGTTCCTTACTATTCCCAACATTATATAAACCTTTTTAAGCCTAAAATCTACCCTTTCCAAATCACTTTTACAAATTCTCGCAACCTCACCCAAATATTTTTCCCTCTAGAAGTAAGAAGAAGAAGAAGAAGAAAAAGTCAAGCTAGGGTTCAAGAAATCAAGCTTCCTTGTCACGACCCAGGGTAGCCCCAAGATGTAACACGGCGTACAAGACCCCGAGAGGTCTCATACAAGCCCTTAGCATACATAACATAAAAGATAATAGAGAAAAAGTTCAAAAGAGCATATTATATCAAAGCTTTACTCAAGAACAGCGGAAGTCTACAACTCATGTCTCAAAGCCTTCTAACATCATAGAATACGAATAAAAGTGATAGGGATGCAGTCCAATACAATATCCAACACTGAAAAGAGACGACATGAAAAATAAGAACAACTAGGCCATGTCCTCGGATGGATGAGGACTCACCAAGTCTTCTTCCCAACTCTACGTAAATGCTCTAGCCACGAGTAGGAGAACTGCCACGTCCTACACCATGGAAGTTGATGCAGGCAAAAGTATGCGTTAGCACAATTAAGTACTAAGTATGATAGCAATGCATATAAACACATAAATCATGCTAGAGATAGAGACATAATAATTACATGCAATGGCCAAGCTAAAAACATGAGAAACATGAGAAACATGAAACATAGAGCATATATTAAGACCAAAGCAAGCTAAGTCATCTTTCCTTCTTTTCTTTACTTCATCATGAGAACACTTATTCATTAACTTGTGGGGAAAAGCCTTAACCGTCATGTAAGAACATGTGAGCTATCAACATGGAATCTGGTGTCTACCCCACACCGTAAAGGGATGTCCTACTTGCCAAGGTAAGACCATGAACTTCTTAGCTTTTGTAGATCCACTAGCTAATGTCTACTTAAAGACAACATCCTATGGTGGCAACATAGTTTATGGGATAGAGATTGCTTTAGGAGACTCGGCCTCAACTAACGGGAGAGTTCCATCTAGAAAACCCAGCCTCTACTAATGGGAGAGCTTTCACTAGAAGACTCGACCTATACTAATGGGAGGTCTTCCATCTCAATATCCACTCGGTGCTAAGCATAATTCCCACGGATTAGTCATTAACATATTCATATCATCAAATATGAAAAGGTACAACTAGGGTTACCAATTCAAGCTAAAATCATGCTTATAGATATTCATCTTTCATGGACCTTGTCCAAACTTACATCATTAGAATACCTCCTTAAGAACATGGGTAATTGCCTCTTTGTTCATCTTTAATCATAATGGGAGAATTAAGTGAGAAAACCTTTCACTACTCGACCATAGCATCATCATATCAGAACTTCGGCACTTTACTCTCAAAGCACCTTTAATTCATCATGCTCACATTTCATAGTTCATAGAGTTCATATGGGTTCAAGCAAGTTCAACTCATAACATACAATTCAATGCAAGCTCATGCTTAGAAAGCCATAATTAAGACAATTTACCCATACTTGAAGGAACTCATGTAATAGAGGAAAATCATGCTTTTGACTTGATCATGCTAAATACGTAAGATTATCCTTAATTCGTTCATAATTCATGCTTGATTTCATAGAAAATTTATAAACTTCATCAAACCATAACTCAACCAAAAAATCAAAGCATAGATTATCAAATTGGGGAGAATTAGCTTGGGATTATGGGGGTTCATGCAATCTTTACATCAAATCATGTAATTCACGCTAATTCGTGCACTAAGTTACTTTATCACGCTAAATCATGCACTAGCAATCATAATATCAATAATTGGAATCATAATTGAAGAACCCACAATGATGGATCACAAACCCTAATTCAATTGGGTTAGAGTAAACCTTTGAAAATCGTGAAGAAGAGGAAGGGCCCATTGGAGGAAAAGACTCCTAATGGTGAACACTATCATACCTCAAAGCAATCCACAAGAAATACGAGAAGATTGAAGTTCTTCAATGGAGGATTCAAGCTCCTTCTTCTTCCTTGAGACTTGAGAGAGTTTCTTTGTAGAGGGAGAAATATTTGAGAGAGGAGAGTTTTGGAATTAATTAGAATGAAAGGAATTAGGCTTAAAAAGAATTTATAGGTCTAAGATTAATGGTATAACCGACTTAGCTTAATAGGTAATCAATTAAGAAAAAGACCAAAAAGCCCTTGTTTAAAAACTGTCAAGTCCAAATGACGGACAGGATCTACGGTCCGTACATCCATTGACGGACCGTCCTGCTCTTCCGTCAATTGATTCAGAAAGTTTATTTTGGGCTGAAAATTTGGCTAAGTCCTGAAGGCATCTACAGAACCCATCTACGGCCCATCAACTGGACTACGAACCGTCCTGCTGTTCCGTAGGTCTAGGTTCAGAAACATGGAAATTCTAAAATTTCACAGTGCCATTGACGGTTCCCACCTACGGCCCGTCAATCCATCTACGTCCCGTAGGTGGCCTCCGTAGGTCACTATCTCCAGTTGAGTTCTGTATTTTAAAATCCCTTGGAAGCTTGGGGTGTTACAACATCTCCCTCTTGAGAACATTCGTCCTCGAATGAGAATCAAGACATCTTTAGAAGGGTAATAGACACGGACTAACAACCCAACCTAGCATGTAATCACATAAATGCACATATCTGAGGAGGAAACATCAACTCCAAGCTAAAGCATGATCAACACATCATATAATGAAGACTTCATGCAACTCATACTCAAATGCACATAATCATATAAGACTCTTCATGAACATACATAATCAAGGAATCATGGAAATCAATTAAGACGCATGAGACCAAAAGAATGAACCATGAGGATGAAGATACCTCAAGTTAGAGTAGGATCGGAAGGAAAGAGATGAGGATATCGGGACATCATATAGGCCTCGGCCTCCCAAGTAGCACCCTCAACCAATTGATTCCTCCATAGAACTTTCACGGAAGCAACTTCCTTATTTCTTAACTTACGGACTTGCAGGTCTAAAATCTCAACCGGAACCTCTTCATAAGAAAGACTATCCTTTGTGCAAAGATTCTCTAATGGCACTATAGTGGTAGGATCACCAACACACTTCTTCAACAATGAGACATGGAAAACTTGATGCACAGATGCCAAATCATTAGGCAAGTCAAGCTCATAAGCAACCTTACCAACACGTCTCAAGATCTGATATGGGCCTACATAACGGGGACTAAGCTTCCCTTTCTTCCCAAATCTCATTACACCCTTCATGGGTGAGATTTTCAAGTAAACCCAATAATCCACATAGAATTCTAATTCTCTTCTCCTAACATCGACATAGGACTTCTGTCGACTTTGAGCCATTTTCAAGCTCTCCCTAATTAGTCAAACTTTCTCCATAGCCTCATAATCCAATTCCGGGCCTATCAAAGCAACTTCACCAACTTCAAACCAACCTATAGGGGATCTACACCTCCTACCATAGAGAGCCTCAAATGGAGCCATACCAATACTAGAATGGTAGCTATTGTTATAAGCAAACTCAATCAAAGGCAAACGATCATCCCAAATACCCTTGAAATCGATTACACAAGCTCTCAACATATCTTCCAAGGTCTGAATAGTATGATCTGCTGGCCAATCGGTTTGGGGATGAAAGGCCATACTAAGCTTAACACGAGTACCAAGGCCTTTTTGGAATGACTTCAAAAATTGAGAAGTAAATTGTGCACCACGATCGCAGATAATGAATAACGACACTCCATGTAGCCTAACCCTCTCCCTCAAAGACAACTTAGCATAATCCTCCGCCGAATAAGAAGTCTTGACGGGAATGAAATGGGCTGACTTTTTCATTCTATCAACAATAACCCAAATCGAATCAAATTGTCGCCTCGTGCAAGGCAAACCCATAATAAAATCCATATTCACATCTTCCCACTTCCAAGTAGGAATACTAATATCTTTGGTCAAACCTCCCGGCCTTTGATGCTCAACTTTTACTTGTTGACAATTAGGACACCTAGCCACAAATTTCGCAATATTCTTCTTCATTCCGTTCCACCAATAAATTTCCCGCAAATCACAGTACATTTTGGTAGCTCCTGGGTGGATGGAATATCGAGAACTATGGTCTTCTGATAAAATTTTCTTTCTTAAGCCCTCTACATTAGAGACACACAAACGACCATGATATCAAAACACACCATCTCCCCTTTGGGAGAAAACCTCGACGCATTTCTTGAGTACTGCTTCCTTTAGTTCAACCAAGTTAGGATCAATACCTTCCTTAGCTTTCACATCATGCACAAAAGAGGATTCGGAACCCTTGTGAAATGTAACACCACCTTTAGTAGAATCAACCAATCTAACACCCAATCGAGCCAATCTATGGACATCGCGAACCAACGCTTTCTTACCATCCTCAACATGAGCAACACTACCCATAGATAATCGACTAAGATCATCCGCCACCACGTTTGCCTTACCGGGGTGATACAGAACACTCATATCATAGTCTTTTAACAACTCGAGCCACCTTCTTTGGTGGAGATTCAAATATTTCTGTTTAAACACATATTTCAAAATCTTATGGTCGGTGAAGACATCTACATGTACTCCATAAAAATAATGTCGCCATATTTTCAAAGCGAACACAACTGCCGCTAATTCCAAGTCATGAGTAGGATAGTTCTTTTCATGCACCTTAAATTGTCTTGAAGAATATGCAATAACCTTCCCGTTTGTGATAAGAACACATCCTAGTCAATTCTCAAGGCATCACAATAAACCACAAAACCGTCGGATCCTTCCGGTAGAGTCAATATCGGAGCCGAAGTAAGTCGATCCTTCAACTCTTGAAAACTCTTCTCACATGCTTCGGACCATGCAAATTTAACCTTCTTTTGAGTGAAATCCATCAATGGAGAAGCAATGGATGAAAACCCTTCAACAAACCTCCGATAATAACCGGCTAAGCCTAAGAAACTATGGATATCCGAAGGTGATAAAGGTCTAGGCCAATTCTTAACCGCTTCCGTCTATTTAGGATCTACCTCAATGCCCTTAACGGAAACAATGTGACCAAGAAAAGCCAAGGACCTTAACCAAAACGCACATTTACGAAACTCGCAAAGATTTGTTCGTCCTTGAGGACTTGCAACACAATCCTCAAATGATTAATATGTTCACCCTCATTCTTTGAGTAGATTCAAATGTCATCAATAAACACAATCACAAACATGTCAAGGTATTGCTTAAACACTCTATACATCAAGTCCACAAATGCGGCCGAAGCATTTGTCAACCCAAACAAAATTACTAAGAACTCGTAGTGACCATACCTAGTCGAGAAAGCCATCTTCGAAATATCATCTTTCTTCACCCTTAATTGGTGATTGCCCGAGCGAAGGTCGATCGTAGAGAAATAACTAGCCCCTTCAAGTTGATCAAACAAGTCATCTATCCTTGGTAGAGGATACGTATTCTTTATGGTAACCTTGTTTAATTGGCGATAGTCGATACACATACAGAGTGAACGATCCTTCTTCCTTACAAACAAGACCGGAGCACCCCATGGAGAAATACTTGGCCGGATGAAACCCTTATCCAACAAGTCTTTCAACTGCTCTTTTAGTTCCTTAAGTTCCGCTGGAGCCATTCTATAAGGAGGAATAGAAATAGGTTGCGTATCTGGGAGAAAATAAATACCGAAGTCTATTTCCCTTTTGGGAGGAATACAGGGCAAGTCATCGGGAAACACTTTCGGAAACTCATTAACAACGGGGACCAACTCAAGAGTAGGGGCCTTGGAATCTCTATCCCTCACCTTAACAAGATGGTAAATGCAACCCTTTGAGATCATCTTTCTAGCTTTTAGATAAGAAACAAATTGACCTCTAAACATAGAATTTCCTCCCTTCCACCCTAGGATAGGCTCATTTGGAAACTGAAACTTGACCATTCTGGTCCTACAATCAATAGAGGCAAAACAAGCATGCAACCAATCCATCCCAAGAATAACATCAAAATCTAGCATATTAAGCTCTACAAGATCAACATGAGTGACTCTATGGGATAAGGAGACGAGACAATCTCAATAAACTCTTTTAGCCATGATAGATACTCCAATCGGAGTGGTGACACGAAAAGGATCTAGCAACACATCCGGAACAACATCAAACCTCATAGCCACATATGGCATCACAAAAGACAAGGTAGCACCGGGATCAAGCAAAGCATAAACATCAAAATGGAAAACTCTTAACATACCAGTAACCACATCGGGAGAGCTCTCTTGCTCATGACAAGCCTGAAGTGCATAAAATCGGTTTTGCTTCTGAGCATTCGAACCCGATCCTCTAGGTGGAGCTTTCTTATTCTCTCTTCCCTTGTCCTTGAGAGATGGACAATCCCTCATCTTGTGACCACTCTTTCCACAATTATAACAACCATCCATACAGGCTAGACATCTACCTTCATGCTTTTTCCCACACTTGGCACAAGGAGCCAATAAAGAACCACCATTATTCCCTCCTTGAGACTTGGGGTTAGACACCCTATCATTGTTTGACTTCGGAGGAGCATTGGATGAGCCTTGGTTAGAGAACCTTGGTTGAAATCTAGGATGACCATGTCCATCGGACCTTGCATGGGAAAAGTTACCATATCCAGTCCTAGACTTCTTGGTCTCCCTAGACCCTTCCTTAAGCTTTTCTTCTTCAATTTGTTCTGCATAAACCATGAGGCGAGAAATATCCATGTCATGCACAAGCATGGCGGTGCGACACTCTTTCACCAACATATCAGACACTCCCGACACAAATTTACTCATTCTTGCCCTTGGGTCGGTAACTATGGACGGAGCATATCTAGCCAATTGTGTGAACTTCAATGCATACTCTTTCACACTCATATTTCCTTGTCGAAGGTTGATAAAGTCAAGAACCTTAGTCTCTCTCTTCTCAAGAGGGAAGAACCTATCAAGGAAAGCAACCTTGAATTTCTCCCAATTAAGAGGACCCTCATTAACCGCCCTCTCACTCTTCCATTGATTGAACCAAGTTTGGGCAACACCCTTGAGTTGATAAGCAGTCAACTCCACCTTTTCTTCCGACGTCACACCCATGATCATTAACACCTTGTACACTTCATCGATGAACTCTTGAGGATCTTCCTCAACCTTAGAGCCATGGAATTCCGGAGGATTCATCCTTGTAAAGTTCCACACTCTTGATGCAGCTGTACAAACATTTGGGTTCACGGGAGCCACCACCTCTCTATTGGCTTGAGCCATCACGGCTTGAGCCAACACTTGGAAAGCAGCCCTAAACTCCACATTAGTCACTTGTTCTGCCAAAGGGTCGGCCGGAACTTGAGAAGCTTGAGGAGGAACTTCTTGTTCCACATTCTCTCCCATATTTCTTCTAGCGTAAGCTCATCGGGTTGCCATATCTTGAAACGCATAGGATAGGGATTAGGAGAGATATATATAGAGTTAAACTCTATAGCACAACTTAAAAGTAATGAAAGAAGTGGAATTTCTTAAACGTCTCATAGCCTCCCATTCATAAATGTGGCGCGCTTCACACTCTTGAACAAGACTCTACTTGACGCGGCTTATGAGACATCCTAGGTTCTTTTTACAAACTTGTGCTCTGAATACCAAGTTTGTCACGACCCAGGGTAGCCCCTAGATGTAACACGGTGTACAAGACCCTGAGAGGTCTCATACAAGCCCTTAGCATACATAACATAAAAGATAATAGAGAAAAAGTTCAAAAGAGCATATTATATCAAAGCTTTACTCAAGAACAGCGGAAGTCTACAACTTATGTCTCAAAGCCTTCTAACATCATAGAATACGAATAAAAGTGATAGGGATGCAGTCCAATACAATATCCAACACTGAAAAGAGACGACATGAAAAATAAGAACAACTAGGCCATGTCCTCGGATGGATGAGGACTCACCAAGTCTTCTTCCCAACTCTACGTAAATGCTCTAGCCACGAGTAGGAGAACTGCCACGTCCTACACCATGGAAATTGATGCAGGCAAAAGTATGCGTTAGCACAATTAAGTACTAAGTATGATAGCAATGCATATAAACACATAAATCATGCTAGAGACAGAGACATAATCAAGACATGCAATGGCCAAGCTAAAAACATGAGAAACATGAAACATAGAGCATATATCAAGGCAAAAGCAAGCTAAATCATCTTTCCTTCTTTTCTTTACTTCATCATGAGAACACTTATTCATTAACTTGTGGGGAAAAGCCTTAACCGACATGTAAGACCATGTGAGCTATCAACATGAAATTCGGTGTCTACCCCACACCGTAAAGGGGTGTCCTACTTGCCAAGGTAAGACCATGAACTTCTTAGCTTATGTGGATCCACTAGCTAATGTCTACTTAAAGACAACATCCTATGGTGGTAACATAGTTTATGGGATAAAGATTGCTTTAGGAGACTCGGCCTCAACTAACGGGAGAGTTTCATCTAGAAAACCCGGCCTCTACTAATGGGAGAGCTTTCACTAGAAGACCCGACCTCTACTAACGGGAGGGCTTCCATCTCAATATCCACTCGGTGATAAGCATAATTTCCACGGATTAGTCATTAACATATTTGTATCATCAAACATGAAAAGGTACAACTAGGGTTACCAATTCAAGCTAAAATCATGCTTATAGATATTCATCTTTTATGGACCTTGTGCTCCTTAACAACATGGGTAATGGCCTCTTTGTTCTTCTTTTATCATAATGGGAGAATTACATGAGAAAACCTTTCACTACTCGACAATAGCATCATCATATCATAACTTCGGCACTTTACTCTCAAAGCACCCTTAATTCATCATGCTCACATTTCATAGTTCATAGAGTTCATATGGGTTCATGCAAGTTCAACTCATAACATACAATTCAATGCAAGCTCATGCATAGAAAGCCATAATTAAGACAATTTACCCATACTTGAAGGAACTCATATAATAGTGGAAAATCATACTTTTGACTTGATCATGCTATATACATAAGATTCAAGGGTGAAGTTTATGAAATCATCCATGTATTTTATGAAATGAATGATGATTCAAGGGTGCTTTGAGATTGAAGCATCAAAGTTGATGATATATATTTATTGTGGCTGGGTTGTGAAAGTGTTTCTCACATAGTACTCAACTATGAATGTGAAAGGATTTTCTCACATAAAGGATTCATAACTTGTTAAAGGTTTTCTCAACTAAAGTTGAATTAAAGGTTTAAGGAGCTATTCTAATGTCGTAAGCTTGGACTAATTCCATGGAAGATGAAACGTCTATACGCGTGATTTTAGCATGGATTGGTAACCCTAGTTTTACCTTCCCATGGATAATGATATGAACATGATTAATGACTTACTCCGTGGGATTTATACTTAGCAGCGAGAGGATATTGAGATGGAAGCTCTCCCATTGTAGAGGTTGGGTTTCTAGTAGCAATCTTTTTTTCCCTTTACTATGTGCTACCATAGGATGATGGTCTAAGATAGACACTAGCTAGTGGATCCACGTATGCTATAAGTTAAGGGTCCTACCTTGGCTAGTACGATGGCCCTTCCGGTGTAGAGAGTATGCCAGATTCCATATTGATACCTCACATGGTCTTACATGTCGATTAAGGTAATTTCCCACATTAATGAACTAAGGTTGCTTTTAGAGGTATCTCACAAGTATTTTTTTAACATGTTTAGCTTCCATTGACTATGATTTATGACTTATGATTTCTAACCCTTTTCTCATGTTTTTAGCTTGGTCATTGCATGTTATGAAAATGTCCCTTTTAGCATGTTTAAATGATTCTGTGCATTGCTATCATACTTTGTACATTCCATGTACTAACACATACTTTTGCCTAAAATGTTTAATAATGTAGGGCGTGACGACTCCTCTCCGTCCACTCATGGCTAGAGCTTTTTTAGGAAACTTTTGGAAGACTTGGTGAGTCCACATACATTCGAGGATGCAGACTTGTTGTTCTTTATGTTTCATTACTTTGACATTGTATTGGGTTACGTCCCAACGTTGTTTTCATTCCTATGTTAGATTGGCTTTGAGACTTTATGTAGACTTTCGCTATGTTCTTAAACACTTTTCATATGGAATTGCCTTCCGTATATTCCTATGATCTTTTATTATGTATGCTAAGTTACTTGTATGAGTCCTTTCGGGGTCTTGTATGCCATGTCACGGCTAGGGGGTACTTTGGGTCGTGTCACTATGAATGGACCAATGATGACTTGTAAATTTGAAAAGAATGAAAGAAAAGGAAGAGGATATGAAATTTGACCCATGCTTCATGGAGGTAGAGTCACTAAGCAAAAATGATCATACCCTGAACCTCAGCCTCATTACAAGCCTTTAAAAACATTTTTGATCCTACATAAACCTTGTGTGTGTTGGTTTGAAAATACGGGCAAGCCTATGGGTAAAGTCGTGTATGTTTTTCTCATTTGGGAATGTGAGCGTTGTTTTCGATTCCTTAATGATGATCTCGGATTGGCTTTGTGAGAGCATGGAATCATTCTTAATGTGAGGGCATTTGAATACTTTTGTTGGACATGAATTTGCATTTCAAGTGAGCACTTGTGAGCATGAACTGTATTTGACGATGGCTAGTAAGAATTTGAAACTTTGGGTGCACATTTGATAATTGCATGTTTAAATTAAACCTTGTGAGCATTCTCATGTTGAGTTTTAAGGAGCACTGTTTGTAGACATCCCTGTTAGCCTGATTGATCTCATGTTTTACTTGAGGACAAGCAAAAGTTTATATTAGGGCTTGATATTTAATGATTTAGTGTCCTCAATGCCTATTTTGTGCTCAAAACTGATGTTAATTTGTTTATGTGCAGCCATGGAGGTTTAAGAACAAGACAAGGTCATTATTTTGCGAAAAGAAGAAAAAAACCTTGAAAAGCTAAAGAAAAGGAAGACTCGAGCTCGCAAAAGCCACTTGGCGATGCGCCAAGTGAGCCTTTAGCTCGCCTAAAGTTCCAACATAGTGCCTCATGAACCAAACCAACTTGGTAACTAACAAGAGGACTTCGGCGCATCGACGAACAGAACACCGAGCTCGACATAGATCATCAAAATGAACATAACAAAGTGATTTTGAAATCGACTTAAAAAGGGTGAGAAGGAGCAAATCGGCCGATCTACGAGTCAGTCTGCTACCTCGACTTATTTCTCTGAATGGACCCATGTGCTGAAATGTGTGAAAATTTTGGGAACATATAAATTGATGTTTGAAGAGAGAGAGGAAGAAGGCTGAACTAGACTGGAGAAAACATTCATACTTTTGATATTCTTTGTGCTATTGAACATTCTAGAGAAGGTTTTGATCTTAGACATTGGGTTTTGAGAGTTTAATCTTAATTCTTAGCATTTGAGTATTGAAGACCTTGCCATTTGGATGGAAAAAACCATTTTGGTAACTATCTTTTACTTTTTTCTATGATTGGCTAAAAACCCTTATCATTAGAGGAGTGATTATGTAATCGGATAAATAAATTAGCTCATTGGTGTTTCCAATTGCTATATTTAATGTTGTTTCAAAACGGGTTCAGTTATATATTCATGTTTTCACTTATGAACTGAAGTTGCAAATTTAGTTCTAGTTTTAGATCTCTATTGCTTGCTTGTTAAAGATGCTTAAAGTGGAATTTATGATTTAAAATTGTATTGACACTAGTCTATACAACCCAGCTTTATAAAGTGGGTTAAATTAATGAATTGGGTTCTTTTGTGTTGAAAGCTTATTGAGGTTCGATAGAAATCACTTGATACATGATAGTTGATTGACTAATGGCTATTATCGTTATAACCCATCCTACCCATCGAGAGTCAACAACGTAAAGCAATTAGTAGTCACCCATTAAGCGAAATTAGTATCCGATTGCTCAAACACTCCTAAGGCCTGTTTTTCTATTGATTAAAATCCCGTGTTAATCATCTTTGTTAGAAATTTGTTACTAAACTCTCTTGATATTGATAGTTAACATTTGATAATTTACTTTATGTCGCGTTTTGTTCATCCTACAAAAGATTAGAACACTCTCACACTTCTTAGTTGAATTCTTTTCCGTGCCGCGCCTTGTGGGATCGACCCCAACTCTCCCTTGGGTTTATTCTTGCTAGCGACCACCCACACTCTGAATTATAAGAGGTGTAGTTGAGCGTTATTATAGGCCGAGTGAAAACTTTCTCAAGTAAATCTTTCAATCATTCCTTCAAATCTCTTAGCTCTACTGGATCCATTCTTTAAGGAGTTATTGATATAGGTTGAGTACTTGGGAGTAGATCGATGAAAAAATCTATTTCCCTTTCAGGAGGGACTCAACGTAGATCTTCTGGAAAAACTCCTTGAAACTCATTTACCACCGGAATATATTGAAGAGTCGCAGGTTCGCTTTCTAGGACCTTAGGTATAGTCGGATTACCCTTCAATTCAAGGATGACTAATCTAGAAATTGAATTCTAACCATTTTGGATCAATAATTAACATCATCGTAACATGCTGTTAGCCAATCCATACCAAGAATAATATTAAAATCAACTATTTCAAGCTCTATTAGACCAACTAGGGTGGATCTACCAAATACAAAGTCTGCACAATTGTGGTAAACCCTTCTAGATAATACAGACACGCCAATTAGAGTAGAAACAGTAAATGGTTTAAATAATAACTCAGGAACTATTTAAAACTGACTAGCAACAAATGGAGTAACATAAGAGAGGGTAGAACTATGATCAAACAAATCATATATTGTATGAAAATGAATATTCAATGTAACCGTGAAAACATCAGGTGACGCCTCCTGTGCCTGACCTCCACCCAATGCATAAAATCAATTTTTCATGTCCTCTTAACTAGATAACTCTCTACCTCTTCCCCTACCATGGGCTAAAATTGATTAAGGACCGTGTCTCGGAGGGAGAACTAAAGGTGATGAAATCACTAATGATCCTGCTTACTGAATCGTACGACCTTTCTCTCAGCTTGGAAATACCCCCTGATATGAGCCGGATTCCCACACTCATAACATACATTCTGCCCCAAACGACCCGGTCCAGAATGTGCCCTTCTGCACTAAGCATAATGTGGAAATGGTGGTCTTTCCCGCTCTGAATGCTCTTGACATTGTGAAGGGACTTAACTCTGATATCTCCTCTAACTCTATAACTGAGGTTGAGCACTTTCTACAGATCTAACAAACTGCGTGGATCTTGAGCCACGGGGTCCCCTCGATGCTCACTATAGAAACCCATAGTCCAAGCTCTCTTGCTTTGTTCTTGCTCTCTGTCTGTATTCCATAGCTGATGAAACAAATCCTCCTCCCATTGGGTGAAAGTCAATATCCATGCCAAACCTGACACAAACCAATATACTCTATCCTCCATCGTTTGTAAAAAAAGGGGTGCATATCATTCCAAGAAATTAACCTAAGTCTATGCTCATGCATACTCATACAACCCTGCTACAAATGTAAAAAATAGTCAGCTCGAGCCCTTTGAAAGTCCTATAGTATATATTGATCAATAAATTCCTGGTTTAACACCTTCCATTCAGTGGGAGGTGCATAAGTTCCCTTTGATTTTGCACATTAATCATACCATGAAATAGCTACATCACTTTGAATGATGCCAACTCTACTCCCTCTGTAATTATAGCCCGCATCACCTTAAATACTCTATAATACTGATCAATAAACTCCTGGGGGTCCTCATTCAGTTTAGATCCGGTGAAAAGTAGAGGACTTTCGCTCAGAAAATCAAGAGCTCTAGAACTCTCAGCCGTTTGACCTCTAGGCTCTTCCACTACTTCCAACCGTTGTTTCTGTCCAACAGTTTTGCGAGCCATCAACTGAATAGCTCCCTCAATTAATTGTCCCTCTAGGCTGCTGGAGGTGCGATAGGTGCCGGATGGTCATCAATTTTGTCACCATCCTTTATTGTTGAGGCTGATGGAGATGGATGTTTGTCTCATGTGGCTCTAGGTAGAGTTGGAAGGGCTGCAATGCCTAGAGCAGGAGACTCACTTTTAGCATCTAATCCATCTCCCTACTCTTCTGGTGGGATGCTAGTACTCTCTCCTAAGTTATACCAATCAATCGAGTACCCATCTTCCTTGTCACCGACATATTCTTTAAGATTAGCATGAATTGGATATCATATCACCTCATATTTCGCTCTATAGCATGAGTTGTCAAAGAAATATATGAAACACCTCCTAAATGTCATGTAGCCTCATTATTATAAGTATGATGAACAACATATCCATAAGAAAGACACTTCTAGACACGACTTTGTGGACTCCCAAGGACACGACCTAGCTTTGATACCAAGTTTGTCACACTCAAAAACAAGGGGAGGCCACGAATGGCCTCGATATAGACTAAATTTAGAAGTTGTCTACATAACATTTGAAACAATAAAGCTTAGTCAAACCAAGCCACTTGTCGCAACCAACTAGACTGACATGGTAGCAACTAAATAAAATTTGATTGAAAAAAGGTCTACTAGGCCATAATACAACTGAGTTGAGCAATGGAAAGCTAACAAGGCCATAAAATCAAACTTACAAAACTGTACATACACGACCACAAAAGCTTCTAAAGAGTAAAAAACTTTGTGCTTTGGGCAGGACCCCAGCCTACCCGTAAAAAACAAGAAAGACACTTTAATGCCAAGCTAGAACATGGCTCCTAAAAGAGAAGAGCATACAAACTCTCAGTTGAAGTCGAACTTCTTTGAGAACTGACGAGCATAACCTCTACCTTCACCTGCAGCACAGATGTAGTGTCCCCAAGAAGAGAAATGTTAGTATGAAAAAACATCTTATTGTATGTAAGGCTGAAAGTTGTAAATATTAATATATCAATGATACTAAACTAGAGTTAGGGATAGAAACAACTTGAGACTCCAGAAGCTGAGTCTGATAATGACTTAACATTTATATAAATACAATTAAGTAAATTCATACACAAATCACACTGTTCTAATGGTGAACTGTATAATTATAATGTCACAATAGTGACCCTTCCCAGTAGAGATTGCCATCTCAGTGGTCTAATGTCTAAGTAAGAATCTGCCCACTAGACATGCTTCTCGTGGTGGTGTAATGACTGCGTTATTTTAACATGTGATATGCCTGACATGGTAATGTGGTGAACTATAGCTGCAGCTATATCTGTATGTGCCTACAGATATTACCCCATTGCTAGTGTAACATAAAGTCATAACCACTATCATATACTATGTCGGCCAGGCTCATATCAAGTATCTCAAATAAATATAGCACATATGCAAGCTACCTCTAAGACTGTGGCGTCATTAGGCCCCTTCAAGACTCGTAAATTTCAACTATGTGTATTTAACGTATAAATATTTCAAATAGCATATAAATATGCCTAATCAATACTTAAACAACCATTAGAAGGTTTAGATGTTATAAGAAATCTAGTAGGCTTATGAATGATGTACTAAATATATTTTGGTCGCCATAAAATATATCTTGAACAAGAGCACATATATTTCTATTTATATATGATCCACTAACCTCTAGGATCTGCATATATACATATATCCATAAGGTGCTTCATTTATCAATGCTGATAATTAGTTAATTGGACTCCCGTTATTAACTTATCGTGTCAATGATCACCAATAGTTCTTAATTCTTTGACAAAACTCACATGCGAAAATGGAACTCATATACAGAACTACTTCTTAAGAAAAACACATATAGGACTGTGCCCACGTTTAGGGGTGTCCAAATTCAATTTATAACTATGACAACAATTGTATTTATACGTATTTATACTGTCATTCGCTTCGCATTCACATATTTTAATATTTTTAGAACTATAGACCATCACCAAGTCTTCCAAACATTTTAATAGAATATTTCTATACCTCAATAAGAGTTAAAAAAATAGGAACATCAGTCCTATAAACGACATAGATTCATGCTTGAAAATGGAGGAAAGTGGCGCCTTTACATACCTTGATTTGAGTCCTTTAACGTACTACAATGACTGAATTATTCCTTGCTTCTTCAATATAAAACAACAGCCAATGAAAATTCAACTATAAGCACTTAATCAACACATCCAAGTCGGGTCATCAATTCAACAAACATATGGTGGATGTAAACTCAAGAGACATTCAAATTGTTCAGTGTTCATAACATTCAACCCCTCATATTACTAAAAGAAATACAATACGTTCAAATGACTCCAAAACAATAACGAGCATCTACATACAACTCCACACACTCCCTCCTTAGCAAAAACATCAATTAACATAGGCGAACCTTGGACTCACGTCTACCAATCGCCGTCCCGTGAGTCTTAGACATAAAATATAGCTAGAATATGAAGAACATCACAAAAATGAGAGCAGGGAACATTTTAATACCTTAATTGAAGAAGATACAGTACCTTAAGCTCATATTAACTAGGGAGAAAGGTTGTCTCTTCAATCCAAAGAGAGACTTAAGTGAATTCTAGGCTTGGTTGAGGAACAACACTTCATTCTTGGTTGATTTCTAAACTAGGGCTTTTGGGGAGGAGAGGGCTTGAAGAGCCAACAAAGAGGATCTTCTATAATAACTTAGGAACTGTGTCTTATGAAATCAACTCGTACATATATGTTTTATAACATTTATAACCCACTTAAAATTTACTGGCCACATGTCCAGATCGTCGAATTTATGCCTCTGCACAGTCCATAGTAAAACAAGCATATCTCTTTACTCCCAAGTTGTATTGGTAAGAGGTTTGTTTGTTGGGAACTAGACTATTTAACTTCAATTTGAAATATTATAGGCTCTCTAACTCAATATATATTGGGAGATATGTCTATGCCAAGTCAGACCATATAGGAAATTATAAGAAATAATCCGACTCAATGAGACCTTCAACTTGTACTGTTGTTCCAAGGATTTCGTTGCCCTCAAACTTTAGTATAACACTTATGTTTATGCACTATATGTAACAATAAATATGATCATCCATTTAGAACCTTACTCTCCCTATAATTCATCAACAAACAACATAAGGCGAAAAATATAATTTTTGATGCGTACGTATTTAGCTTAGTGAATTAGTCGCCGTAATATATATGGGGTGCTACATTAAGTCTGGTCTATTTGTGTCTTTTCCCACTCTTTTAACCCTACACTATGTCATTTTTACCTATTCTAAATCAATATAAATGATTTCTAATGACCCTAATCCATCCATTCGTTTTCATTCACTCAAAACCCCAAAATTTCTCCAATCTTCATCTACAAGTTTTCACCCAAGGCTTCAGGAGATTTAAAGGATCTTCAAGCTCCAAGTCTCCTCTTTAAATTCTAAGGATAAGATTCTTCAACGTATGTGGTATTTCACCATTGGATTTCATTCATCCAATGGGTACCAAAGGATTTCTAAGTTTCCAATACAATTTCTCCTAATTTTTTTAGGGTTTGTTGTGTTCTTCATGGGTCTTAATTGATGTTGATTTAATTGTTCAATTTCAATCTTCCTATGTATGTCTTTATTAAACTACATGATTTCCTATGTATTTCTATAAGACCCAAGCATTATTCACGATTAATAAATATGAATTTATGAAGTTATCCTTATTTTATGAAAAAAGGATGTTTATGATCTATGGTTGCTTTTGAGATAAGTATCAAAGAAATTGTGAATGTTTTTCTCACATAATTATGAAATCATGATTTGGTGATAGGTTTTCTCGCACATGCATTATTCACGATTCAAGGAGCTACTCTATGATGACTTTATGATTTTGATTTGTATGTTGATTATTGCCTATCCTAATATTATGCTTTGATAATTGACTTTATCTATACCGTAGCACCGAGAGAACTTTGAGGTGGAGGCTCAAATAGGGTAGTCTCAAGAAGAAACCTCTAGTTCCAATGTATGTGCCCCCGTAGGATTATCTTAAATGACCTAGCTAGTGGATCCACAAATAGCATATGAATAAATGATATGGAGCTCTACCTTGGCAAGTTGACGCTCCCTTCTCGGTGTGGGAGTTACATCAAATTCCATGTTATAGCTCACATGGCGTGATGTCGGTTAAAGCTAATATCCACAAAACAAAATTAAACTATGTTTTCTTTCAAAGGTTTATGAACCTTCCATTAATGATTTTTATGATATATTGACCATGTTCATGATTTACGATTCTTCTTTAAAGGTTATTTGTTACTATGCTTTATCTTTGTCATGCATACCACATTTTATGTCCCCATATGATTATGTTTCATGTGTAATTGTGTTTCCCCATACTTAGTTTATTCAATGTACTGAGGCATACTTGTTCTTACATTTTCTCATAATGTAGGGTTTGACACTTTTGATTCTTCCGCTCTTGGCTAGATTCAAATTGCTTTCTCTTACTTTTTGATTGGTGAGTTATCATGCTTCAAGGACATATATCATAATGATTTAGCTTATCAATCTATTTTATGTGTTTTGTTTTAGTCTTTCTATGTGGTGTATGAGTTACGTTCCAACCACTCTTATGATGTATTATATAGGCTTTTAATGACATAGTTATATTCCTGCTTTATGATTTAAACTCTTTTATGATATGAGTCGTTTGTACATAAAATCTTCTTTTATATCTTATATTGTGTTATATGCATGTTAAGTGGCTTTTATAGGGCCTCTCGAGATCTTATACATCATGTCACATCTAGGGTGTACTTTGGGTCATGACAAACTTTGTATCCACAACACAAGGTTTAAGAAAAAGTTCCTAGAATATCTGACAAGCTGCATTAAGTAGTGCCTTTTTCCTGAGTGTGAAGCGCTCTAGATTTATTAATAGGAGGCTACAAAGCATTTAGAAAACTTCACTTCTTTCACTACTCTAAAGTCGTGCCATAGAGTTTCTCTCCATAAAAGGTCCTTCTCCTAATTCCTGTTTGATGTTTTTCATGATATGGCCCCTTTGAAGAGCTTATGTAACAAGAAAAGTGGTGAATAATGTTAAGCCTAAGGTTCCTTAAGCCCCCGTTGACCCTTTAGCCGAGCAAGTGACTCATGCAAAATTCTGAGCCATTTTCCAAGTGTTGGATCAAGCTATGACGGCCCAAGCAACTAGAGAAGTCATTGCTCCCATGAATCCAAATGTGGGTATAGCAGCAACAAAGATAAGGGACTTCACTAGGATGAATCCTCTGGAGTTCCATGGGTCCAAGGTTGATAAGGATCCTCAAGATATCATTGATGAAGTCTATAAGATAGTGGGAATTATGGGAGCATCAATGGTGGAAAAGGCTGAATTGGTCACCTACAAACTCAAAGGTGTTGCTCATGTTTGGTTCAACCAAAGGAAGGAAGAGAGGACGGTTGATGCAGGTCTTCTTGATCGATTCTTTCCTCTTGAGATGAGAGAAGTAAAGATGCTTGAATTCATTAATCTTCTTCATGGAAATATGAGTGTGAAGGAATATACATTGAATTTCACTCAATTAGCTAAGTATGCCCTGACAATAGTTGTCGACTCTATGGCAAAAATGAATAAGTTTGTGTCGGGTGTTTTCGATTTGGTTGTCAAAGAAAGCCAAACCACATTGTTGATTAAGAAGATGGATATCTCCCATTTTATGATGCATTTCCAACAAATTGAAGAGGAAAAGCTCAAGATATGGGCAAGAGAGTCCAAGAGGGCAACAACAAGTGATGGTGCTTTTCCCATTCTAGGTTTGGTCGACATAGGCGTCCTCAATTCTGGCAAAAGTATTCCTGTCAAGGTTATTCCAATGCTACGACCTCTAAGTTTAACAAAGATAGGGTGTCTAACCCTAAGCCTCAAGAGTGTCGTGGTAACGAATCTTCAATTCCCATTTGCCAAAGGTGTGGTAAGAGTCACTTGGGAAAATTTTTAGCCTTTACAAATGGTTGCTTTGCTTGTGGAAAGAGTTGTCACAAAGTGAAGGATTGCTCGTTGCAAGCTGGCAAGGTTAAGGATGGTAGGGAAGATCAGCCTAGTAATTCTGGTTCGAGTGCTCATTGTCAGAATCGATTCTATGCTCTTCGAAGGAGACATGATCATGAAGGTTCTCCAAATTTGGTGACCGCTATGATGAAAGTCTTTCTTTTTGATATGTATGCTTTGCTATATCATGGTGCTATGTTATCATTTGTTACTCCTTATGTGGCCATGATATTTGATGTTTGTCTCGAAATTATTTCTAATCCCTTTCATGTCTCTACTCCCGTTGGTGATTCTATAGTTGCTAAAAGAGTTTATAGAAATTGCCCTATTTCAATGTCATATAGAGTAACTCATGTTGAGCTTGTAGAGATTCATATGTTAGATTTTGGTATTATATTTTTTGATAGATTGGCTTTATGCTTGTTATGCTTCAATAGATTGTAGGACCTGGTTGGTCACATTCAACGTTCCAAATGAACCTATCATGTCATGGGAAGGGAGAGATCATGCTCTTAAGGATTGGTTTATAGCTTCCCTAAAGGTTAGGAAGATGATGTCTAGAGGCTAAATTTATCATCATATTCTTGATAAGGATTTAGATTATGAAACCCCTATTCTTGAGTCAGTTCCAATTGTATATGTATTTCCTGAGGTGTTTCCTAATGATCTTCCTAGTATTCCTCCCGAAAGGGGATTAAACTTCGGTATTGACCTTCTCCCAGATACACAACATATATCTAATCCTCCTTATCGTATGGACCCAGTTTTTCAATATTTGATGTTTGTCCCGAAATCATTTCTTATCCCTTCCATGTCTCTACATCCGTTGATGATTCTATTGTTGCTAAAAGAGTTTATAGAAATTTCCCTATTTCTGCTTCATATAGAGTCACTCATGTTGATCTTGTAGAGCTTCATATGTTATATTTTGATATTATTTTTTTGATGGATTGGCTTCATGCTTGCTATATTTCCAGATATTATAGGACCTGATTGGTCACATTCAAGGTTCTGAATGAACTTATCATGTCATGGGAAGGGGGAAATCATGCTCTTAAAGGGATTATTTATAGCTTGCCTAAAGGCTAGGAAGATGATTTCTAAGGGATGCATTTATCAACTTGTTCAGGTGAGGGATTCAGATTTTGAAACCCCTATTCTAGAGTAAGTTCCAATTGGAAATGTATTTCCGGAGGCGTTTCCTGATGATCTTCGTGGTATTCCTCCCTAAAGGGGTATAGACTTCGATACTGACCTTCTCCTAGATACACTACAATAACTATTCCTCCTTATCGTATGGAACCGGTAGAACTTATGTAGTTAAAAGGACCAATTGAAGGATTTTTTGGTAACGCTTTTATTAGGGTGAGTATTGCACAATGGGGTACTCCAGTATTGTTTGTTAGGAAAATGATGGTTCTCTCTGAATGTGCATTGACTATCCCCAATTGAATTATGTCCCAATAAAGAATAAGTATCCTATTCCAAGGATAGATGACTTGTTTTATCAACTCCAAGGATCGAGTTAATTCTCTAAGATTGACATTCAGTTGGATTATCACCAATTGAGGGTGATGGAGAATGACATTCCAAAGACGACTTTCTGAACTTTGTATGGACATTGTGAGTTTTTTGTTGGGTTATCACAAATTCATGATTTTTGACTACGAATTTATGAAGTTATGCTTATTTTATGAAAATTGCTTTTGAGATAAGCATCAATGAAATTGTGAAAGGTTTTATCACGTAATTAAGAAATCATGATTTGGTGATAGGTTTTCTCACACATGGAAGATTCATGATTCAATGAGCTACTCTATGATGACTTCATGATTTGGATTGGTATGTTGATTATTGTCTATTCTAATGTTATGCTTTGATAATTGACTTTATCTATTCTATTGGGATTTAACTTAGCACTGAGAGAACTTTGAGGTGGAGGATAAAATAGGGTAGTCTCTAGTAGAAACCTCTAGTTCAAAAGTACGTGCCTCGTAGGATTGACTTGAATGACCTAGCTAGTTGATCCACAAATAGCATATGAATGAATGATACGGAGCTCTACCTTGGCAAGTAGACTCTCCATTCTTGGTGTGGGAGTTACATAAGATTCCATGTTATAGCTCACATGATTAAAGGTCGGTTAAAGCTAATATCCACAAAACAAAATTGAACTATGTTTTCCTTCAATGGTTTTATGAAGCATCCATTAATGATTTTGAAGATACATTGACCATGTTCATGATTCATGATAATTCTTTATAGGTTTTTTCAGTATTCTTTAGCTTTGTCATGCATACCATGTTTTATGTCCCCATATGATTATGTTTCATGTTAAATTGCATTTCCTCATACATAGTACATTCCATTTACTAATCCATACGTGTGCCTACATTGTCTCATAATGTAGGGTTTGACCTCATGGCTAGATTCGACTTTCTATTTGTTGCTTACGGATTGGTAAGTCCTCATTATCCAGAACATGTCCCATAATTATTTGCAGTATCTTTCGGTTATATGTCATTTGTTTCAGACTTTGTATATGGTGTGTGGGTCACGTCCCAAAAAATCTTATTATGTATTAGAAAGGCTTATCAAGACATAGTTATATATCTGCTTAATGATGTCAAGTCGATTGTGTAGGACCTCTTCGGAGCTCTTTTCTTATGGTTTTGGGGAACTCAAGTAGAGAAAGAGGCTAATTATCCATTGAATATGGCTATTTCAGGTATATTCAGGTTGGCAAGGAGCTTTGATGAAGAAGAATGGAAATTGAAGCAAAATGGAGCTAAAAGTAGAGAATTTGAAACTGGCAGCAAAATCTCTCCGCGAACGCGTAGCATTAGTCCTCTGTGAACCGCAAGCGCGGTCAAATCCTCCACGAATGCGGAGCACAAGCCTACTGAGCTCCGCGAATGTGGAGTTACCTCCGCGAACTCAGAGAAGAAAATGTGTCTGGCATCTGGGCAGTTTTGGAATTTCACCTTTTGACCCTAATTCACAAAATACACTGAGACTCAGCCATTTTGAAGGGGGGATTTATTAGATACTGAGCAATACACGATTGAAGCACTGGTTTTAGGGATTGAGGCTTGAAATTAGGGCTTAGCCTTGAGAGCAACATTCCACAACAAACACCATTAGAGTGATGATTGAAAGCTTGATTTGTAATTATTTTTCATCCTCTCTTCAACTCTTTGTTTTGCAATGTTTAAATTCTAGGAGTAATTTTTATTTGGTGATTTTGATATTGTGTTAGTGATAAACAATATTTGGGTTGTTGATTTTTCTCTTGTGCTTTTGTAAATAGTTGATTACTTTCTCATGTATGAAATAGGTCTTTGATTATCCAATAAATCTCTTGCTTTAATTGCTTTCCAATGGAATTGATCACTCCTAGGATTTGCCCATTTACTTTGATTGAGCTTGTAAGAGTCAATTGAGGTTGGGAACGATTGATTGGTGCATAATTTGAGGTGTAACAACTCATTTACCGGATTATAGCTAGCCATAGCGAATCCTTGCAATACCTACAATTTGATTGCTTGTGTTTTCACTTGACTAGGTTTGTGAGAACTAGTTGAGAAGTATTTTCCTATTTTCGAGAGAATTAGGTGAATAATTTAGATTCCAAGGCATATATGATTTTACCTATGATTAATTGAGATTGTATAAAGCTAATGTGCAATGGATCGTATAGGTGTTGATTGATTTCCCATTCCCAAATCCCATTGGTATTTGTATTTGAAAAGTCTTTGCTCCTGGTTCTCCTCTATCCCCTATCCTAAATTGCTACTTGAAATCTTCATATTATAATTGTATCTTCTATTTCTGGTTCAAATTAGCAGCTTGTAATTTTTTATTTCTTCAATAGGCTACACATTGTTCCTTGTGGGATCGACCCCAACACTTCATTGTGTTTATACTTGTTAGCGACCGCCTACATTTTGAATCGTAAGAGGTGTAGTTGAGTGTTATAAAAAATGACGCCACTTTCGGGGAACAATATGGCGTATTAAATTGATTAAGAATTTATATTCTAGTTATTTCTATCAAAATTGTAAATATTTGTTATTGTGTTGTTTTTGTTTGGTTTTATGGCTTCTTGTGAAGAAACAAGGTTGGGTGATCGCAAGCCCTATGTTGATGACCCATGGCCTTGTTGTGGAGGACTTCATGTTTGAAATAGTTTTGTGTATACCTCCTTAGATGAAGAGATTTGTGAAGAGATGGGTGTTGTAAGTCAAATTTTGCTCTTGCACTTGTCTCAACGACTTGCAAAGGGTGTAAAGCTAAGAGATCTAATGTTCCAAATGAGGGATGAATTTCACAACTTGCACCGAACTCGGAGCCATGAAATGATCCAACTTGAGTTTGAAATTGCTACTTTAAAGACCAATGTGAGATCAAGAATTGGAGTAAGTAATGCTCCTTGTAAATTGGTCAAAACTAACGCTTTGGAGGTGAAGTCTCAAGAAAAAGGGGTTGTGATTAACATGGAAGAAATCTTTGGTATTTGCAACCAAACCAAGCCAATAAAATTCCAAGTTGCCAAAATCAAGGAAATGATAATAGAGTAGCAAGAAAAAGCCAAAAAGATCATATATGGAAACTCTAGTTCATTTGAAAGTGATGCTATCATTAATTTGAGAGCCAAGGATAATAAAGATCGATGCTCGAATGGCCTAGTTACCCTATCACTATTGCCCAATGCTCCTCCACGAAAAAATGATTAGAAGTTGGGAAATAAATTCTAAGGTTTGAAGTGGAGAGATCAAGTCATGTCATCCCAATGCTCTTCGAAGAGAAATTGATTCAAAATTGAGGAGAAGTTACATTGCCTCTTAGTGAAAACACAAAGGGTGATGTAACCGGCATCGCACCGCGACATTAAATTGTGTGCTTGATGGGAGCAAACCCCATCGGCATCCAAATTTTGATTCTTAGTTAATTTTGAGTTTTTAGAATAGATTAGGATTTTATTTTTGACTAATCCTCAATATTTCAAAGTGTTGCAAATGTTTTGAACAGGTTTGGATGCAAAAACTCAATTGTGATTGAAGTTTGGGGTTGAACTACCTTCAAAATGAGGGTTGGAACACTTTTTGAGAGCTGTAGATCACCAAAATGCATTGGGAAAGTCGCCGATTGGACCCAACAATCACCGAAAAATTCCAGAAAGCTGCCAGTGGTTCAGGAAGTAGATACTTTCTGCGAACGCGGAAGAGAGTCCATGAACGCACAGGTCAAAGTGACGGAACCTCCGCGAACGCACCCTCTTCACTGGGAATACGGAGGTAAAAAATTCTTACAGGGGCACGAATGCGCCCAGATGTCCACGATCACAGAAGTTTGAGGCATATTAATAGGAAGAAACTGTAAAGGCTAAAATCAGTTTTCAAAATCGTTTTATTTCAGTTTCAAAGAGGTAAAAAAATTTCCTTAAAGTTTCATTCTCTTAAATTTCTCTGAAGGTCATAGATTCTAGTTATTACTCAACTCTCAAGGTATGTTCTTCCACACCTCTCTTTATTCCTTTGTTGGTAAGTAAATATAGAAAAAAAATTGTGCTTTAAAATGTTCTTGATTTGAACTTGATTTATTTGTGTTTAATTGTTGGTTTATAGGTAGAATTCATGTTGGTTCTATTGTGATTGTTGATACTTGAGTTTTGGGGTAGTTTAGGGGCGAAATTCTGTGAAACATGGGTGATAAAATAGTTCCCTTCAACTGTTTGATGAAATGCCCTAATGACTTCTTATTTTCTGGGACGATGACACATCCGAGAACGCGTGATTCTAGCCGCAAATGCGGATGTCTCTGACTCCGTGTGCTCCACGAACGAGGCTAGTTGGACTGCGAATGTGGAGGTCTAATGTGTACTGAGCCACAAACTCGGCTGCCTCTCTGCGAATGAAGAGGTATGGCACCTACTTCTCCACAAACGTGGATGCATTTCCGTGAAAGCGGAGAAGAAACTGCTTCTGTCCCAAATTAGTAGCTTCGCACTGCGTAGCTCGGGACCTCTTTTAATTATTTTCTTTTGCCTAAATACTTCCTAATACATTGTTTTAAGTGTCCATAAGATCTTTTAATATGGTGTCTTCTTCTATAGAAACTTTGAACTTAATATGTCTTCCGACAACATATCCCATGAGCTTGAAATTGTATCGGAAGAGGATTATTTCGTTGAAGCAGATTCCTATAATCCAAATGTCCCGAAAATACAATGAATACTTGGTCCGACCCATGGTGAAGGAGAAGGGGATTTTTTTGGAGAAGCTTGAAAGTGGAATGCCAGATTTCTATGGCCGGCTCTTATCTAGTGGGTGGATTATTTACGCTGCAGAGTCTATCAAGGCTAACCACATTCTAGTGGTAGAGTTCTAGGCGAATGCTCTAGAGACTGACTTTGGAGAGGCCATGGTGACCACCGTCCGAAAGGCGCAAGTATCTTTCAGTCTGTCAGTGATTAATGCTCTATATTTTCTCTTGAATACTGATAATAGGGTTTACTTCGACCGTTACAGAGAGTTGGGTAGTAAGTGGCTTGTGGACAAGCTTCATGATGGAGAGCCTCTAGAGTGGTTTGAGTCAAAGAGGGGTATTGAGTCTCGTGACTTCACAGCCGAGGCCAAGACTTGGCTATCTTTCATATATGCTCGGATCATCCCTTCCAATCATGATACCGAAGTCACTCAGGACAGAGCATTGGTGATTGCAACTATTCTTGACGGGTTCGAGGTCAATATGGGGCAGCTGATTGTTGATCATATCTATGAGGTGGCAAAGGTAGAGCCAAGATCATCATTTTCCCTTCATTGATCACTCACTTGTGCTACAGTGATGGGTGTTAAAACACCCTACTGATGAGGAGGAGAAGCAAGGAAAGGAGATTCATCCCTTGAAGAATGGTGTTCAGAGTAGCGAGAAGAAGAGGAAGATTAATGTTCTAGACACTCAATTTGGCGAGTTCACTGAGCCTGATCCTACGGTCGGTGCCGCCTCTTTTGTAGTACCCTTTTAGTTTGGACCTGCCATTATGCGCCACATCTCCTCCCCGATATATGAAGTGGATGCTCAAATTAGGTAGTTCATTGCTGGCCTCCCTTTTGGCTCATCTGGAGCCACCACCTCAGAGGGTGCCCCTCCACCTACTATCGCTTCTGTAGCTGATGCACAGAAGTCTATGTCTGACCGACTTGAGAATATGAGTCGAAGACAGGGGAAGATTGAGCAATGCCAGAGGACTTTCCAAGAGCACGAGAAGAAGAAGAGCAACTTCCTGAGCAAGATGATGGGCAAGCTTAGGAGCTTATGTAATAGTGGTGCTTCGGATGATGAGGTCTTGACCTTTCCAACAGCTCGAGCTTGGAGTGATGCATTTCAGGGAGCCCCTCGTATTCTCTTTTGATATTTGTATTGTGAGGACACAACTTGATATTTAGTTGGGGGTGCTTCCCTTGTGACTCTTGTTATATATTTCTTGCTTTGGATGCTTATTTTGGATGTTTGGGATTGTTATGTTGGATGTTTGTTTTGCTATGTGGATGATGTGCCATTGTTGGCCTTTTTGATTTTAATCGTGAATTGTGTTGGATTAGTCATTTTTGTTTTGTTAGTTTTTATTTCTTTTGTAGATTCTTTATTTTTCTATCATTTTGTGATGGTGTTATTTATTGGAGAAGTTGTTGATTGGCAATGCCCTATGATTGATAGAGTGACGACTTTTTTAAGGGTAAATCGTCCATCGGTTATGTGGTGAAGTTTGAGTAGCCATATGTGTGTGGTGAAGTCTGAGTAGCTTGTCCCGAATAGATATATGACTTGGCCCAATGATGGATTGGTTGACGACTTTCTTAAGGGCAAAATCGTCGTCTTTTTGGGAGGTTGTGGCTTGTTTGGTACTAAGAATATAGTCTTGCATGTGAAAAATATTTTGAACATACCCCTCCATTTTGAAAATTGAGCATGTTTTGAATGAATTTGTGAAAACTCTTGTGACTCTTTTTGTGGCTCTTGATTCATTAGCGATTGAAATGTTCGAAGCCACTTGCATGGTCAAAGGGAAATAAGATTTTGAGCCATCTCGAATGATTTTCATTTCATGTATGGTGAGTTGTTGAATAATGCCTTGTGTTCACTTGTGCAGCCTAGAACTTGCTCGGTTGGTCGCGAAACATTTGTCTTAACTGAGTTGGGTTAGAAAAATGACCTTAGACTTTCTTTGATTGTTCTTGAAGTTCACTTGGCCTAAAAAATCCCACATTTGCACTAAATGTATCCTTAGTTGCCCCTTTTGAGCCTAATTCATTTTTTGTGGACACCTTATTACAAGCTATACCCATTTTGAAAATATGTCTCTCTATTGAACCCTTTCCCTCCTTGAACTTTGAATTGTGAAAGGTGAGGCTAAAAGCCTAAGTTGGGGGCGTTATGGGAAACTCATTGAAGGGATGCCTATCACATAAGAGCTTGATTAAAAAAAAAGAGAATGATGAATGGAGAAAAAATTCATAAAGAAAGAAAAAGTTCGAAGAAGAAAAAGTGGAAAGAAACAAAGTAAATAAATGAGTCTTGAATCCTCCAAAAGTTAGAAATGGTCTCATGTGGGGCATCTAGAATGAAAATGAGAAAAGTTAAAATGTGAAATGTGCATTGGTTTGGAAAGTGAAGAAAGTGTGGAAAAGTTGGAAAATGATGAGTTGTGAGTAGAGTTCATAGAGGGTGTAGTCACTTATACCCAAATGATATCCTAACCTTCCCTAAGCCTGCATTACAAGCTTAACAAAGTACTTCGTGATTCCTAACCAAATGAAGTTGAGTCAATGTTGATTGAAAATATTGGCAAGCTTATGGTGTGACATTTGTGTTCATAAAATGTTCTATTGTGAGTGTGAGTGTTTGTATTTTTGTCCCTCATTTGCAAATACTTTGTGAGTGTTTTGGGGGCATCTTTTTTCTTGTGAGGGCATGTAAATTTATTAAGTGATGATTCTGAAAATTCCTAATTGAAGCAAGTGCGCCTGCAAAAGAGCTAAAGAGTTAAGTCATATCTTTAGTTTGAGTTGTTATCACTTAATGATTCTTGGTTCATCAGGATGAGGAGTCTCTTTTGTAAAAAGTGTGCATGAGGACTATTTGTTTGTACAAACCAAAGTCATGATCGTGACCCTTAGCAGGAATGAAAGTGTGGTGCTTAACTTGATTGCCTCTTGTGTTTTTTATTTTTTTTTGCTTGAGGACAAGCAAAGTTTCTAAGTTGGGGGTGTTGATGAGTGGATGATTTTCACTCATTTGGAGCTCTTTTCTTATGATTTTGTGGCACTCAAGTAGAGAAAGATGCTAATTATCCTTTGAATATGGTTGTTTCAGATATATTTAGGTTAGCAAGGAGTTTTAATGAAAAAGAATGGAAATTGATGCAAAATGGAGCTAAATGCAGAGAATTTGGAACTGGCAGCAAAACGTTCTCCGCGAGCGCGACCAACTGACCCGTGAACGCGGAGCTTTAGTACTCTATGAACCGTGAACTTGGTGAAATCCTCCGCGAACGGGGAGAAGAAAATGTGTCTGCCATCTTGGAATTTCACCTTTTGACCCTAATTCACAATATACACTAAGACTCAGCCATTTTGAAGGGATAATCAATCAGATACTGAACAATACAAGATTAAAGCACTGATTTTTAGGATTGAGGCTTGAAATAAAGGCTTAGCTTCGAGAGCAAGATTCCACAACAAACACCATTAGAGTGAAGATTGAAAGCCATATTTGAAATTATTTTTCATCCTCTCTTCAACTCTTTGTTTTGAAATTTTTGTTTGTTGATTTAGAAATTGTGTTAATGATAAACAGTATTTGGGTTGTTGATTATTCTCTTGTGCTTTTGTAATTAGTTGATTACTTTATCCTGTATGAAATGGGTCTTCGATTATCCAATTCCTTTCCAATGGAATTGATAACTCCTAGGACTTGCCCATTTACTTTGATTGAGCTTCTAAGAGTCAATTGAGGTTGGGAATGATTGATTGGTCCATAATTTGAGGTGTAACAACTAATTTACCGAATTATAGGTAGCAATAGTGAATCCTTGCCATGCCTACAGTTTGATTACTATTGTTGTCACTTGACTAGGTTCGTGAGAACTAGTTGAAAAGTATTTGCCTATTTTCGAGAGAATTAGGTGAATAATTTAGATTCCAAGGCATATATAATTTTACCCATGATTAATTGACATTGTATGAAGCTAATGTGCAATGGATCGTATAGGTTTTGATTGATTTCCCATTCCCAAATCCCATTCCTATTCTTGTTTGAAACGACTTTGCTCCTTGTTTTACTCTATCCCCTATCCTAAATTGCTACATGAAATCTTCATACTATAATTGTATCTTCTATTTCAGGTTCAAATTAGTAGCTTGTAATTCTTTATTTCTTCAATAGCCTGCACATTGTTCCTCGTGGGATCGACCCCAACTCTTCGTTGGGTTTATACTTGTTAGTGACCGCCTACATTTCAAATCATAAGAGGTGTAGTTTAGCGTTATCAATACACCATGTCACGTCGAGGGTGACCTTTGGGTCGTGACAAAAAAAGATGGAGCAATCTCAGGATAAGGATCAGGGCCATGAAGAGGAGATCACTAAAGGCAATACACATGAGAATGAAACCTTCTTGGGACATCAAAATACAAATGCAATACAGGAAAAACAAAACACAACTACGAAGGCTACATATGAGTCTTAGCAGCAAAGGAATAATCTGACAACATATAAGTAAAACCATCCTAAGCTTTCTCAAGTTACTAATAATATCATGGATAATGTAGAAGCTCATTTTTTACATAATGCAAATGAGCAACATGCTGCTGGTATAAATGTTTTGATGTAGGAAAAAGTGATTGCTCAATCTAAATTAGATACCACTCAGGAAAACAATACGAAAGGAAAGAACAAGGAGGGAATTCAAAAACCGCAGAACCAATATGTCAAGCCTCCTAATCCTCAAAATAATTATCCCAAAATCCCTGATAACTTTCGAAAACATGTCCCAAAAATGCAGAAAAATAAACAAATTTCAAAGGAGCCTTTTTTGAATGACAATCCAAACCAAAACATGCAACTCAATACCTTTCCCAATCCCAAGAAAGAACTGGTCCCTGAACGTACCCCGTATACTTTTATTCAAACATTTCGGACTAGACTCAGACTTAATGAAGCTTAAATGACGTTCATATTGAACTCACTACCCCCATGGTTACTACTAAACAAGGTATCCCTGTTGTGATATTAAATAGAGATGATTTCATGGTCAAACTGGCTGCTAGGTGCAAATTCACATTGGTTGGCAAATTAAGCAACACTATGCCTAAGGTAGAGTACATTAGAAGGAATTTTATTCTTCAAACTCAATCGTAATGAGGAGTTATGATAGCCCACTTTAATGCTATACATGTCTATATTGATTTGGAAAATGAAATAGATTATATAACTGTGTCTACCAAGCAGAAAATTACCGTAGAGGGTCAACACATGATAATTTGGACACCTACTTTAAAATCTGAAGAAGAAAGCCCCATAGTGCCTATTTGGATATCCCTCCATGAATTGCCCTGGATCTACTATAATAAAGTGTTTGTTACTGCTCTCCTATGTTCTATTGGGATGGTGCTATTTCTGGATAGAACCTCTATTCTAAAAATAAGAGGCAGCATACCTAAAGTAAGGGTTTAGAAGGATCTCACCAAGGAAAGGCCACCACATGTTCGGATGGGCTTTGATGAAGAAGATATTACTCTGGGAAGTTGGCAGGCCATCCAATAAGAAAGTGTGCCTGACTATTGCCCTTACAGCAAGCATAACAGTCATGTGGTACATGTTGATAACGTTTAAGTTACCCTCAAAACAAGTAAGAATATGCATTCATTAACAATAAAAATACCCAACTAGAGTCGGGGTCGAATCCCATAGAGAGTGATATAACGCAAGGAATTCAATCGGAAATTTGGAGTGTAAACCAATTTGTAGCAATTAAAAGAGAAGGGTGGATGATTCTACAAAATTTATGATAAGGGTTTTGGTATCGAATAACAATTAAACTAAGATTTGGATTTCAAGCAAGTAAGAGACGATATAGGGATGTGGGGATTGGTAGCGATGTCAAGCAGGGGTAAATGTGCTTGCTCAGTATCGTTAAATAATCACGGATAGGTTGGGTAATCTTAAATAAAACTAATATTCTTTCTATCTCAAAGAATTAAATCATAGAATCTCCTTTAGGTCTCATTCATGAGAATCACAAATTAACCAACTACCATATGAGAATCTCTCTTTCGAGCATATATGGAAACTAGAATTGAACCCCAAATTCTCTTTCAAGTAAACTATAGTAAACAAATCTAAATTGTCGACATTAAGCTAATTACCCACTTCATTTAATCTCTTTCGAGCATCAATCAAAGATCTAATCTAGGATTTATTTTGCAACCATAACCCATAAATTAAATCCATGATAATTAGCTTAAATCCATGAACCTACAACAACAAAACAGAGCAAGACACATAACCCATTACAATTAATCAACACCGAACCACATAGACAAACCCCTTGATTTGGGGTTTTAGCCAAGCATCATAATAGGAAAAGAGAGTATACCCGTTATGATTTCAGTCATCGAGGAATTAATATTTAGCATTAATCTTCTAAAACCCACTTAATTTTAACCTCCTGTTGTCAATTACAAGATTGTTCTCAAAACCCCAAAATTAAGAGTATTTTCAAAAGGTAAAAATATTCTATCTCTCAAAGCTAACTCTCAAAAGTGATATTGAAAACTAATATTAAAAAAAATCTTGTTTTTCTCTTTTTAAAACTATTTATAGTTTCCTAAAATTTGGTCCAAAATTCAATATGTGACTAACTCGGTGACATTAGTCATGCTCGCCAAATATGTTTGGTGAATCGCTATACCCTTCATTTTCTTCAGGCTTAAAGTGTTTAAACCTTAGATGGCGTACTAGATTGAGTCTGCCTTTCACATTTGGTAGATATTCGATCATCACCTTGTTCACCTTTTAAGACTTCATTTTAACTCCGAAATCAGTCACCTTCGGTGATGGACTTCTAGTTTGCCCAGTCAGCTTTGGTGAGTCATCATTTTCACTATTAGTCCACCGACCTTCCTTGAATATTTTCAATTGTGAGTACTATCACGTTGGGTGAGTTCATGCCACTTGGGCAATGCGCCCTTTTGGTTAGGGGATGTCATGCCTCAATTCCTATTAAGACGGACAGGCACCC